>CM038395.1:170541327-170556327 GCA_021498475.1 Saguinus midas
TTGATCCAGCAGGAGTGGGGCAGGGGCAGAGTTTGTAGTGAAGAGAGATGGTGCCACTGCACTCCAGCCTGGGTGACACAGTGAGACTTCATCTCAAAAACAAAAAACAAAACAAAAAGAAAACACCAGCCACCACCTCCCCCACCCAGTGTCCAGTAGAGGAAAAGCAGAAACCTCGTTCGTGCCAACTCTACAAACATGCCTTGGTATCAGCAGGTGCCCCTCTGGGTGTCAGCAGTGAATCAGACTCCAGCCCTGCCCATGGACCTTGCAGCCCATGGTGGGACAGGCAAGTGTGGCACACCTGTGGGAAGACTAAGGGCTTCCGTGCCCCAGAAGCCTTCAAGGAGCTAGTGTTGGAGTTGGTAACTAGGCATAGGGAAGGGAATTCTAGGTGGGGGAATATGTGTTCTCTTTACCAGACTCCACTCTAGCCCGAGTGGCTGGGCTCTCCCAGGCTGGCATCGTAACCTCTGCCCACCAGTACTGGTCCCAAAGAGGCAGGAGGTGGGAGTCTGGGTTGGCTGCAGAGGAGATATTGATCCCCGTCACTCACACCATCCACCAGTCCCAGAGCTCCCACTCTGCCTCAAAGCCCTTAAGACAATAGCATTGTATCCACTAAGGGCCAAGCAGAAGATAGGCAATGAATCATGGAAGGGTGTGGTGTGACCAGAGAAGAGGGTGCATGTGTCACTGAGTGGGGAGAGAAGGTGAGAGGCCATCTGGGATCAGAGAGGCTTCAGATGCAGGCAGAGGAGCTGGGCTCCAATCCTACAATCCAGGGTAGTTCCTTATGACTCAAATGCATTCTGTTGTTTGGGTTGCTAGGCAGGGCAAGGTGGAGCTCCCAGGGCTGAGCCACATGAGACGCCCAGTCAGGAGTGGATATGATGCTATTGTCTGAAGGGCTTTGAGGCAGAGTGGGAGCTCTGGGACTGGTGGATGGTGTGAGTGATGGGGATCAATATCTCCTCTACAACCAACCCAGACTCCCACCTCCTGCCTCTTTAGGGCCAGTGCTGGTGGGCGGAGGTTACGATGCCAGCCTGGGAGAGCCCAGTCACTCAGGCTAGAATGGAGGGTAAAGAGAACACATCTTTCCCGCCCAAGGGCACTTGGGTAATCCCAGCCACTGATATTCTGGACTCATTTGATGGGAATGACAACAGGAGGAAAAATGCTGCTCATCAGGACGAGTCCTGAAGCCTGACCTGGCTCTCTCCATGTGTTCATTGCTCTTTCCAGACACACGCTGCCTTCCAGTTCTAGGTATTATCCTGGAATGCAGGTGTGAGTGTCTGTGTGCATATTCTTGTTGGTGTGTGCCCATGTAGGGGTATTGGTATTAGCTTTTGTTTTTTTAGATGAATATTTGCTTTTGTTGCCCAGGCTGGAATGGAATGGCGTGATGGTTCACTGCAACCTCTGCCTCACAGGTTCAAAAGATTCTCATGCCTTAGCCTCCTGAGTAGCTGGGATTACAGGAGCACACCACCACACCCAGCTAATTATTTTTGTATCTTTCATTTTTCTCTGTCACCCAGGCTGGGGTGTAGTGGTGCGATCTCAGCTCACTGCAACCTCTGCCTCCTGGGTTCAAGCAATTCTCCTGCCTCAGCCTCCTGAGTAGCTGAAACTACAGGCATGTGCCACCATGCCTGGCTAATTTTTTGTTATTTTTAGTAGAGATGGGGTTTCACCATGTTACCCAGGATGGTCTTGATCTCCTGACCTCATGATCTACCCACCTCAGCCTCCTAAAGTGCTGGGATTACAGGTGTGTGCCATCGTGCCTGGCCCAATTTTTTCTATTTTTAGTAGAGACAGGGTTTTCCCACATTGACCAGGCTGGTCTCCAACTCTTCAGCTCAGGCAAGCCACCTGCCTCAGACTCCCAAAGTACTAGAATTACAGGTGTGAGCTGCCGTGCCTGGCCTAAAATCTCTTTTTTTACTTTATCCTGAAGGTTGGGGGTTTGAACCTGTGTATCTGGATTCCCACACCCTAATCCTGGCTTCTTCCTCTGCAGCACCAAATATTGGTGTTTCATTTCCTGAAGTGTTTAACTTTCCTCTGTGCCTGGGTGGGTTTGGGTGGTTGTTTAATGCAGCCTCTACAGACAAAGTTGGCAGCTGGCAGTCAGAGGTTCCAGGAGTCATGCTTTATCTTAACACAGAGAGGTGTGTAGCTACTTGTGCTCCTGTGTGAGCATATTAGTTTGTGTTGTGGGGTTGTATGTGACAGAAACAGACTGACTACCTTAACTAGGCAAAACTGTATTGAAAGCGTATCAGGAACTCATAGAATTGATGAGAAGTTTGGAGGTTCCGGAGCTGGGATTCCTAGGCCATATTATTTTGGGGTCTGTGCCAGAACTCTAGACCTTTTATCCCTGTTCTTTTGCCACCCTCCTCAAGATTTAAAGCCCTGGGCAGGACATTCCAGTTGGGCCAACTTGGATCTGACACCCATGCCTTGGTTTATAGCCCCATTAAGACCAGGAAACTAGGGTACTTTTGGAAGGGGAAGGAAGTCTGAGCACCAAAATAAAACAGGAATTAAAGAAAACAAGATGCCAGGCTGGGCATGGTGGCTCACGTCTGTAATCCCAGCACTTCAGAAGGCCAAGGCAGGGGGGATCACCTGAGGTCAGGAGTTCAAGACTAGCCTGGCCAACATGGAGAAACCCCTTCTCTACTAAAAATACAGAAATTACCCGGGAGGCATGTTCCTGCAATCCCAGCTACACAGGAGGCTAAGGCAGGAGAATTCCTTGAACCCAAGAGGCAGAGGTTGTAGTGAGCTGAGATTGTGCCATTGCACTCCAGCCTGGGCAACAAGAGCAAAACCCTGTCTCAAAATAAAAATAAAGACAAGAAAGAAAACAAGGTGACAGAAAACATAAACAAAGGTAGCATCCGCTATGATATCTTGGGTGGCCACTGGCCATCTCTGAGCTGCAGCCTCTCCGTGGGCTGGGGAAGAGGCTGGACTTGATGACCTTCAGTGGTATCTTTATTTCTGAGAGTCTGAATCCATGATGAAAGGAGACTGAAGCTTCTATAATTTAGAAAGTGTTAAAAATGTTCTAATGACAGAACAGGAACTTCTGTGTTTGTGAGGACCCAGAGCTATCTGTTCTGAGCTATCTCAGAGAAAGAGGCAAAGATGAAGCATCCTAAGCAAAGGCAGGCTTGGGCTGGAGGAGGGAAGGGAGGCCCCAACCACTCCTCAGCCTGTTGACAGCAAGAGCAGAGAGGAGGTGACTTCTCCCCACCGTGGGTGGTGACCTGTTGGGAAGGCTAATAAAAGGGTGGAGGCAAATGGCAGGTGGAAGCTAATGGAGGGTGGAGTCATATCAGGAAGAAAATGCCTCTTCCAGAGAGACCAGGAGAGGAATAGGCTCTTTTCTGAGTCACTCAGCAATAGACACATGATGCAAATTAATACACATTTCTTGGGCACCTGCTAAATGTCATTTACTCATTCAGTCGACAGTCTTTAAGCACCTCCTCTGTACTGGCTCATGGAGATGAATCAGAAAGGGTATGGGCTCTCAAGGCTAACGGTCTGTTGGTGAAGGGTGGGGAACAGACTCTTGTACAGACAAAATCAGCATTGTGTTGGTGTGATGGAAGGATACACACGTTGCTCAATAGCCCAGAAGAGAAAATGATTGTTCAGGTGGGTCAGGGAAGGCTTCCTGGAGGAAGCTGTTTCTGTGCTGGGTTCCTGAAGGACAAGTGGAAAGGATGAGTGAGTAGGCGGCACAGGCAAAGCATGCCTCTGTCAGGGTCTTGGGGGTTGCTTGCGGGATGCTCTCCGTGGTCCTGAATCACCATTGTGTTAGTGGGACAAGGGCTTTTCTGATGAGGGGTGGATGGGGACTATAGACAAGTGTCCCAATTCTTCCCCTCCCCCAGGCTCCAGGAAGTATTATAACTGTGAGTTCAGGGAGCTCCATGTTCAGTGTGGCGGAGGGTAATTTTGAGAGATGGGTCATAGGATCTGAAGCTGGAGACAGTCATGGGTTGTGAAAGCTTGTGAAGGCTCTTAGAGATCCCTAAGGAAATTAGACATTTTTAACCCTATAGCCAGTGAAGAGCCTTAGAAAGGTTTCGCTCAAGGTAATGATGAAGTCCTTTATGTGATTCAGAAAGTGACTGGAAAGCAATATGGAGAAACAACCGAAGAGCCAGCCCAGAGGGTGGCTCATGCCTTTAATCCCAGCACTTTGGGAGGCCAAAGTGGGTGGATCACTTGAGGCCAGGAGTTCAAGACCAGCCTGGCCAACATGGTAAAACCCCATCTCTACTAGAAATACAAAAATTAGCTGGGCACAGTGGTGTGCACCTGTAATCCCAGCTACTCAGGAGGCTGAGGCAGGAGAATTGCTTGAACCCGGGAGGCAGAGGTTGCAGTGAGTGGAAATCACACCATTACACTCCAGCCTGGGCAACAGAGCAGGACTCTGTCTCAAAAATAAAAAGACAAGGGGAATGTGAGAGCAGGTGACGTTGAGTTTCACAAGGGTCCAGGTGAGACATAGAAAGGTCTGAGCTAAGCCAGCGGGCAGAGCAGGCAGTATGGACATGGGGAGAAGTGAAAAAGAAGAAATGGAAAGGCCTTAGATGTGAGTGTTGAGTAAGAGGAGCCCCAGTGGCCCCCAGGCTTCCTGCTTGGCGACAGCGTGGACGATGATGCTTTTTGCCAAAATACAAATGATACCAGAGTGGGAGCAGGTTGGGGCAGAGATGACAAGTTCAGTTTCAAATGTGTTGACCCAAGGTGCCCGTGGGATATCTGGGCGGGTGGAGGGGGATGTGTAGGGACCACACATGGATCTAGTGTTTGGAGATGGGGACCTGAATAGAGACAGAGGTTGGGGTGTCAGGGTCACATGGATGAAGATTGAAAGTTTAGGCTATGCTGGGCATGGTGGCTCATGCCTCTCATCCCAGCATTTTGGCAGGCCGAGATGGGAGCACTTAAGCCCCAGAGTTTGAGACCAGCCTGGTCAACATAGTGAAACCCTTTTAAAAAAAAAAAAAAAAAAAAAAACCTGGATGTGATGGTGCATACTTGCAGTCCCAGCCACTTGGGAAGCTGAAGTGTGGACCCCCCCGAGACAGAGTCTTGCTCTCTCACCCAGGCTGGAATGCAGTGAGGTGATCTCAGCTCACTGAAACCTCTGTCACCCAGGCTGGAATGCAGTGAGGTGATCTCAGCTCACTGAAACCTCTGTCTCCTTGGTTCAAGTGATTCTCTTCCTGAGTAGCTGGGATTATAGGCATGTGCCACCACACCCAACTAGTTTTTGTATTTTTAGTAGAGATGGCGTTTCACCATGTTGACCAGGCTGGTGTTGAACTGCAGACCTCAGGTGAGCTGCCCACCTCGGCCTCCCAAAGTGCTGGGATTACAGGCGTAATCCAGGAGCCAATCTGGGAGCCACTAAGCCTGGCCTCAAGAAGCCCCTTCTTAAGGAGGATGCCTTGAGCCCAAGATCCCTAAGGAAATTAGACATTTTAACCCTATAGCCAGTGAAGAGCCTTAGAAAGGTTTCGCTCAAGGTAATGATGAAGTCCTTTATGTGATTCAGAAAGTGACTGGAAAGCAATATGGAGAAACAACCGAAGAGCCAGCCCAGAGGGGTGGCTCACGCCTTTAATCCCAGCACTTTGGGAGGCCAAAGTGGGTGGATCACTTGAGGCCAGGAGTTCAAGACCAGCCTGGCCAACATGGTAAAACCCCATCTCTACTAGAAATACAAAAATTAGCTGGGCACAGTGGCATGCACCTGTAATCCCAGCTACTTGGGAGGCTGAGGCAGGAGAATTGCTTGAACCTGGGAGGCGGAGGTTGCAGTGAGTGGAAATCACACCATTACACTCCAGCCTGGGCAACAAGAGCAAAACCCTGTCTCAAAATAAAAAGACAAGGGAATGTGAGAGCAGGTGATGTTGAGCTTCGCAAGGGTCCGGGTGAGACAGAGAGGTCTGAGCTAAGCCAGCGGGCAGAGCAGGCAGTATGGACATGGGGAGAAGTGAAAAAGAAATGGAAAGGCCTTAGTTGTGGGTGTTGAGTAAGAGGAGCCCCAGTGGCCCACCAGGCTTCCTGCTTGGCGACAGTGTGGACGATGATGCTTTTTGCCAAAAGATGAATGATACCAGAGTGGGAGCAGGTTGGGGCAGAGATGACAAGTTCAGTTTCAAATGTGTTGACCCAAGGTGCCCGTGGGATATCTGGGCGGGCGGAGGGGGATGCGTAGGGACCACACATGGATCTAGTGTTTGGAGATGGGGCCCTGAATAGAGACAGAGGTTGGGGTGTTGGGGTCACATGGATGAAGATTGAAAGTTTAGGCTATGGCTGGGCATGGTGGCTCATGCCTCTCATCCCAGCATTTTGGCAGGCCGAGATGGGAGCACTTAAGCCCCAGAGTTTGAGACCAGCCTGGTCAACATAGTGAAACCCTTTTAAAAAAAAAAAAAAAAAAAACCTGGATGTGATGGTGCATACTTGCAGTCCCAGCCACTTGGGAAGCTGAAGTGTGGACCCCCCCGAGACAGAGTCTTGCTCTCTCACCCAGGCTGGAATGCAGTGAGGTGATCTCAGCTCACTGAAACCTCTGTCACCCAGGCTGGAATGCAGTGAGGTGATCTCAGCTCACTGAAACCTCTGTCTCCTTGGTTCAAGTGATTCTCTTCCTGAGTAGCTGGGATTATAGGCATGTGCCACCACACCCAACTAGTTTTTGTATTTTTAGTAGAGATGAGGTTTCTCCATGTTAGCCAGGCTGATCTTGAACTCCTGACCTCAAGTGATCTGCCTGTCTCAGCCTCCCAAAGTGCTGGGATTACAGGCGTAATCCAGGAGCCAATCTGGGAGCCACTAAGCCTGGCCTCAAGAAGCCCCTTCTTAAGGAGGATGCCTTGAGCCCAAGAGTTCAAGGTTACAATGAGCTATGATTGTACCACTGCATTCCAGCCTAGATGACACGGAGACCCTGCCTCTTTTTTTTTTTTTGAGACAGAGTTTCACTTTTGTCACCCAGGCTGGAACGCAGTGGTACGATCTTGGCTCACTGCAACCTCCCGCTCAACTGATTCTCCTGCCTCAGCCTCCTGAGTAGCTGGGATTACAGGTACCTGCCACCACACCCAGCTAATTTTTGCATTTTTAGTAGAGATGGCGTTTCACCATGTTGACCAGGCTGGTGTTGAACTGCAGACCTCAGGTGAGCTGCCCACCTCGGCCTCCCAAAGTGCTGGGATTACAAGAGTGAGCCACCTGATGAGAACCTGCCTCTTAAAAAATTGAAAAAAAAAAAGTAAAGTTCAGGCCTAGGTGAGAGGCTGTCAAGGCAGAAGCTGCTAAGGGAGAAGGTAAGCCACCAAGGCCTGAGCCCTGGAATCAGCCCCATCCAGGAGGATGGGCAGGGGGCAGATGGACTGAGCTCCCAATTGCCAGCCGTGGAGGAGCGAGCACATTCTAGGCCAGTATTTCTCAGTGTGTGCTCTGCTGACCTCTAGTCTTACAAGAAATTCTGTGGTCACGCACACCTGGGAATATGGCATTGTATATTTCCCTCTGGGAGACTCAGAGTGTCCATTCTCATAGTCAAGGCTCTGAAAAGTCCCTGAGCAAGGGAACCTGCTTTTCTGTGTTTATCCCACTACGTCCTGAATATACCTGCCCTTTGAATAATGGTCATGAATGTCCTGTGCCCCATTTTTTTTCTTTTGTGTGTGTGTGTTCTTTTCTTTTATCCCCATTTGTTTTTGGTTTTTCTTGTTTTGTTTTTAATTTTGTTGTTGTTTTGTTTTCAAGACAGAGCATTGCTCTGTCACCCAGGGCGGAGTGCAGTGGCGCGATCTCAGCTCACAGCATCCTCTGCCTCCCAAGTTCAAGCAATTCTCCTGCCTCAGCCTCCTGAGTAGCTGGGATTACACGTACATGTCACCATGCCCAGGTAATTTTTGTATTTTTAGTAGAGACAGGGTTTCATCATCTTGTCCAGGCTGGTCTCGAACTCCCAAACTCAAGTGATCCGCCCACCTCGGCTTCTCTGAGTGCTGGGATTACAGGCATGAACCACCGCACCTGGCCCCCATTTCATTTTGAAGCTGTGTTCTAGATCTAATAGATGAATCTCAGAAGGTCCTTTAGCTGTGGAGTTCAGCCTCCTGTTACACTGTTGAGGAAACAGTGTCTCACAGAGGCTGAGGGCAGCGAGTGGGAGAGTGGAAGAAGTGCTGGATTAGAGGATGGACACACCTGGTTTGAGTCCATGTGCCATCATTTACCAGGTGCGCGACCTTGGGCAAATCACTTCCAATCCCTGGGCCTCAGTTTCCTCGTTGGTGACATGGAGGAAAGAACCCTACCCGTCTTATGTCTGACTGTCCTAGGATACTGCCAGAGCTTCTCAGAAGGCTGCGGGGATTTGCCCAGGGCTGCACAACCAGAAAGGGCTTCTTGTTCTCCTTGTCGCTCTGCCCTTGGTGGCTCCCCTCTCCCACACAAGGACCTATCCTAGAGACTGCCTTAGAGCTGAAACCCCAGTGAAACAGTGGGAACAGCTGGCTTTCTTGGTGGCAGCTCAGTGGTCCCCGGGTTTGAAAGGCTCACAACGCCTCCCTCTTCCCCTGCTCTGGGACCTTCCCAGTGGTGAAAAGGGAAGGCAATAGACAGAGAATGCACCCCTTTCTGTCAAGGCCAAAAGTGTCCCCCTGGAGGGGACTGTGGGGTTGGGTCTAGAGCTGTGGTTGTGCCTTTCACCACCAGACACAGTTCCACTGCTGGGCAGCCTCCCACAGCTGCACTCTGTCCACCTGCTGGCACCATCACACACTTTTGAGGATCATTGCGGGGCCAGGTTCTAGCCCCATGGAGTGCCTAGCTCTGTCCTTGCTTGCTAATCACCCATCATGCCAGGCCACCCAGGGGAACCCACCCCCATCCACCTTTGCTGGCTTGAGCTCAGCAAGCTGGAAAGAGGCAGCAGGCAACTTTTAGAATGAAATGTTTTCCTAACCCTCCCGTTGCAGCCATTCAGACCCAGCACGCTGAAGCATATTTTTAGTCACTTTGCAGAATTTAAAATACACCTCGAAGGCGCCAAGAAACACCAGCTTGGGGATTAAGTCTGCTCACAAGAGACAGTGAAGGGGTGCCTCGTGCTGCGTCACCCATTGGCTGTGGCATGACTCATTGTGCCTGCCAGCTTCATGAGATGCACCTGCCTGTGGACGTGGGGTCTGAAGAAGCCTGCAGTGGGGAGTGAGCTCCAGCCCCGCCACAGACTGGCTGCCTGTTCTAATAGGTCATGTCCATGCCCTGGGCTTGTCTGTGAAACACAGGGAATAATTAACTGGATTCTGAAGGTCCATCCAGTTCTAACATTCTGTCCTCTGCACTTTGTACAGGATTTTAATTTCAGTGAAAGCCCCAAACAGGTGAATGAGGGAGGGAAGGTGGGGGATCGTCACAGAGCCACAGCACCTCTGAGGAGGGGCAAAACCGTGATGGCAGTCAGCAACACAGAAGCTCCCCAACCACTCTCCATAGGAGGCAGAACCCCCCCAAGTCCTGCCCCACCAAGGGGAAGTGACTGTTTGAATCCCATCCTGCCATCTGCTCCCGGATACAGAAACAGAGACCCAGAAAGAGTGGGTGTGTTGTTCAGGGTCATGCCACACACCAGGGCAGAGCTGAGCTAGGACCCAGCCTCCCGTCTCCCACTGAGGGCTTTGTACACTGGCACGCACCCGGAAGTCTGAAGCTTGGAGATGGGTCCCTCAGGAGAGAAGGGCCCCTTCTGAATATCCTGTTTCTGTTGGGCCCCAATCAGAGCCCTGGCTCCTGCCAGGGGCTGCCGGCCACTCTGTGGGGCAAGGGTAGGGCCCGGGTTGGGCCCGGGGTAGATTGGGGCTGGATCTAGGTTGCCCTGTGGAGGTAGGCGACCCAGCCCACCATGCCTGGTGGAGGTCGAGGTTCTGGGCCCTCCCTGAACTGTTTAAATCAGGGCGTGTATGGGAGGAGCCACTGGCTCTTCAACAGGCGCCCTTGGTTTCAGCCCCTGAGACCCTTCCATCCAGTTCGCCCAAATACGCTCAAGCCCTCAGCCCTCTCCCAGCGCCTCCGCTGGGAGTCCACGCCCGAGGCAGGGGTTGGGTGGAGAGTCCTGAGTAGGTGCTGGGAGCCGTCACCAGCACTCGGCTCCCAGCTCCGCAGCCAGAGCAAACCCTCTACAGCTCCTTGCAGGCACGGATGCCCCAGGGTGACTGTGCCCCCGTCTGTGGGAGGGGCTCTGCCGCCCGCGCCCCCCGCCCCCGGGCCTTCGCTGCCCGGGCAGCACGTGTGGGGCGGGGCTGTGACCCGAGCCCGGAGCTGATTGGGCGCTCCACCCCAATTCCCGCCGCCCGCACCCCTGGCTGCGCAGCTGCTGCTAAGTGTCGGGTTTGGGCTGCTGCAAGCCCAAACCCGCCTGCTTGGGCCGCGGGCGGGGGCCGGGCCGCAGCTTGATGTCAGAGTCGCGGCGGCGACGGCGGCGCATCGAGCCGAGCGGTGGCAGCGCCGCAGCCGGGGCCGGAGCGCAGAAGCCGACGGGGCCCGACCGGGATGGTGCAGCGGCGGTTCCGCGGCGCACGCACGCGCTGAGCGGGCCCATGCTGGGCCCCGCGCCCTCACGCCCCAGCCGCCCAGATCCCGGCCGGCATGATGTGCCTGGAGTGCGCCTCGGCGGCGGCGGGCGGCGCGGAGGAGGAGGAGGCGGACGCGGAGCGGCGGCGGCGGCGCCGGGGCGCAGCGCGGGGCTGGCGGTGGCGGCGGCTGCTGCGGGGAGAGCGGCGCGGGCGGCGCTGGAGTCTCTGCCGCGGACGATGAGGTGCAGACCCTGTCGGCAGCGTGAGGCGGGCCCGGCCGCAGCCCCAGGCGCCCCAGCACCCCTGGCTGCGCAGCTGCTGCTAAGTGTCGGGTTTGGGCTGCTGCAAGCCCAAACCCGCCTGCTTGGGCCGCGGGCGGGGGCCAGGCCGCAGCTTGATGTCAGAGCCGCGGCGGCGACGGCGGCGCAACTAGCCAAGCCATGGCAGCGCCGCAGCCGGGGCCGGAGCGCAGGAGCCGACGGGGACCAACCGGGATTGAAGCAGCGGTTGCTCCGCGGTGCACGCAATCGCTGAGCGGGCCCATGCTGGGCCCCGCGCCCTCCGCGCCCCCAGCCGCCCAGATCCCGGCCGGCATGATGTACCTGGAGTGCGCCTCGGCGGCTGTGGGTGGCGCTGAGAAGGAGGAGGAGGACGCAGAGCGGCGGCGGCGGCGCCGGGGGGCGCAGCACCGGGCTGGCGGTGGCGGCGGCTGCGGGGAGAGCGGCGCGGGCGGCGCTGGAGTCTCGGCTGCGGGCGATGAGGTGCTGAGGTGCAGACCCTGTCCAGCAGCGTGAGGCGGCCCCCGGCCGCAGCCCCAGGCGCCCCCAGCACCCCTAGCTGCGCAGCTGCTGCCAAGGGCCCGGGCGCGCAGCTGGAGTCTCGGCTGCGGGCGATGAGGTGCTGAGGTGCAGACCCTGTCCAGCAGCGTGAGGCGGGCCCCGGCCGCAGCCCCAGGCGCCCCCAGCACCCCTAGCTGCGCAGCTGCTGCCAAGGGCCCGGGCGCGCAGCAGCCCAAACCGGCCTGCTTGGGCCGCAGGCGGGAGGCAGCCGCCATCCTCAGCTTGGGCAACGTGCTCAACTACCTGGACAGGTACACTGTGGCAGGTGAGCAAGGGCCCCACCCCGCCCGGGGGCCAGGACCCCACCCAGTCCACCCCCACCTCGGGGGACCCCAGAGAGCTGTTGTCCCCGGCCTCCTAGCTCCAGGCCCTACGTGAGGTCCCCACGGGCCCTCTGCTCAGGCACAACTGGGCAAGGGACGCCTCCGCGTTCATACCCACCCGGGGCCAGGGGTTGGAGGAGTCCCCACCCGGAGCAGCCGGCTCGTCCTCGCCAGCCCTTGGCAGCCCATCCGTTGTCTTCTTCTCTAGGAGTCTCCTCTGCGTCTCTCTGAGCCCCTCCCACCCCAACCGCAGGTTCTCGAGCCTCCTTCCCTTCCCCCAGCCCAAGCGTCTGTCCGTCCACAGCCCGTCAGTTCCTTCCTTTCTCCGCCGCCTCCACCCCCCAGCGTGAGTGCCGCGAGTACTCGCGCCCCTTGCGGGTGTGAGCTAGGGAGATGGGTGTGTGCGCGTGGTGGCCCGGTTGTGTGTGTGAACGTGTGAGCGCGTGGCTGACAAAGGCTCTGGGGTGCTGGGAGCAGAAGGAGGGGCGGGGCGGGTCCGCGTCGCCTGTGGACCCGGGATGCGGTTTGCAGCTGGCCTGTACAGAGGCCTGAAGATGCCTCCCCATGCTCCATAGCAGTTGGGGCACAGGGTAGGGCGCAGTCCTCTAGTACCAGAGACCCTGAGCCTCATCCTCAGGGAGCATCTCTGCGAATCAGCCTTGAAGATGGGATTGGGGTCGGGATTGGGTTCTAGTCCCAGCTTTGCTCCTAATGTGCTTGCTGTGTGACCTTGGGCCAGTCTCAGCGTGTGTTTAGGTTTCTTTGCCCATTTGTGAGTTGATTGATCCTTGGGCTTTGGCGGGGGGGATGTACGTGGTTCTGGAATTTCCTTCTGCTGGCTCCCTCCCAGCTCTAGGGGTGGGTCTAGGAATTTGCCCTAGACTGAGCTGCTACTGGTTGGGAATGGTGGCGCCTTGAGAGGAAGGACTCTGGCCAGACTGGCATAGGTAGGGGCTCCCTGAAGGAGGAGAGCAGTACTGTGTGCCTGGCATGCTGGCCCAGAACCTGCCTAACTATAGGTTAGTGAAATCTGGAGCTACCAAATACACACACACAACAGAGAGAGAGACACACACACACACACACAGAGAGAGACACACACACAGAGAGAGAGAGAGAGACACAGAGAGAGACACACACAGAGAGAGAGAGAGAGACAGAGAGACACACAGAGAGAGAGAGAGACAGAGAGAGAGAGAGAGAGAGAGAGAGACAGAGAGACAGAGAGAGAGAGAGACACACACACACACACACAGAGAGAGAGAGAGACAGAGACAGACAAGGATTTATTTTGGACAGACTCTAAAGAGAACTTTGTGGCAGTTGAGAGAAGAGAGCCCTGGCATAAACCACACGCCACCTGGTGCCCTTCTCCGGGCCTCAGTCTCCCCTCTGTTGAATGAAGTTTTGTGTCAAGTGGAAGGGAGGAATTCTGATGGGAGAGCAGAGGCTTCCCTCCCCTATTCCTGCTTTCAAAACCCCTTGGCTCTCTGTCCTTCCACTGGAGGAAGTTGGAAGTGGGTACTGGTGATATGGTTTCTGCTTGGAGCTGTCCCAAAGAGACACTTACTCTTGCGCGGGCGGCGCTGGAGTCTCGGCTGCGGGCGATGAGGTGCTGAGGTGCAGACCCTGTCCAGCAGCGTGAGGCGGCCCCAGGCGCCCCAGCACTAGCTGCGCAGCTGCTGCCAGGGCCCGGGCGCGCAGCTGGAGTCTCGGCTGCGGCGATGAGGTGCTGAGGTGCAGACCCTGTCCAGCAGCGTGAGGCGGGCCCGCAGCCCCAGGCGCCCCAGCACTAGCTGCGCAGCTGCTGCCAAGGGCCGGGCGCAAAGCCCGCCTGCTTGGCCGCGGGCGGGAGGCAGCCGCCATCCTCAGCTTGGGCAACGTGCTCAACTACCTGGACAGGTACACTGTGGCAGGTGAGCAAGGGCCCCACCCGCCGGGGCCAGGACCCCACCCAGTCCACCCCACCTCGGGGACCCCAGAGCTGTTGTCCCCGGCCTCCTAGCTCCAGGCCTCGTGAGGTCCCCACGGGCCCTCTGCTCAGGCACAACTGGGCAAGGCGCCTCTCCGTTCATACCCACCGGGCCAGGGGTTGGAGGAGTCCCCACCGGAGCAGCCGGCTCGTCCTCGCCAGCCCTTGGCAGCCCATCCGTTGTCTTCTTCTCTAGGAGTCTCCTCTCGTCTCTCTGAGCCCTCCCACCCCAACCGCAGGTTCTCGAGCCTCCTTCCTTCCCCAGCCCTGCGTCTCCGTCCACAGCCCGTCAGTTCCTTCCTTTCTCCGCCGCCTCCACCCCCAGCGTGAGTGCCGCGAGTACTCGCGCCCCTTGCGGTGTGAGCTAGGAGATGGTGTGTGCAGGCCCGTTGTGTGTGTGAACGTGTGAGCGTGGCTGACAAAGGCTCTGGGGTGCTGGGAGCAGAAGGAGGCGGGGCGGGGCTGTGGCCTGAGCCCGGAGCTGATTGGGCGCGGGCCCGGGGGCGCGGCCGGGCCGCAGCTGTCAGAGTCGCGGCGGCGACGGCGGCGCATCGAGCCGAGCGGTGGCAGCGCCGCAGCCGGGGCCGGAGCGCAGAAGCCGACGGGGCCCGACCGGGATGGTGCAGCGGCGGTTCCGCGGCGCACGCACGCGCTGAGCGGGCCCAGGCCTGGCCCCGCGCCCCCCGCGCCCCCCGCCGCCCCGATCCCGGCCGGCATGATGTGCCTGGAGTGCGCCTCGGCGGCGGCGGGCGGCGCGGAGGAGGAGGAGGCGGACGCGGAGCGGCGGCGGCGGCGCCGGGGGGCGCAGCGCGGGGCTGGCGGTGGCGGCGGCTGCTGCGGGGCGCGCGGAGCGGGCGGCGCTGGAGTCTCTGCCGCGGACGATGAGGTGCAGACCCTGTCGGGCAGCGTGAGGCGGGCCCCGGCCTCAGCCCCTGGCGCCCCCGGCACCCCCGGCTGCGCAGCTGCTGCCAAGGGCCCGGGCGCGCCGCAGCCCAAACCGGCCAGCTTGGGCCGCGGGCGGGGGGCAGCCGCCGCCATCCTCAGCTTGGGCAACGTGCTCAACTACCTGGACAGGTACACCGTGGCAGGTGAGCGAGGGCCCCACCCCGCCCGGGAGCCAGGACCCCACCCAGCCCACCCCCGCCTCGGGGGACCCCAGAGAGCTGTCGTCCCCGGCCTCCTAGCTCCAGGCCCTACGTGAGGTCTCCACGGGC
>CM038395.1:170561327-170590304 GCA_021498475.1 Saguinus midas
TTCCATTGGATGAAATCGAGGTAGCCCAGAAACCTCTTCTAAGTCCTTCCTTCCACCTCCTTGTGCAGATGGGAACATGGCCATTCAGAGAACAAAGACACTTCCCCAAGGTCACACGTGGGGCAGAGCAGGCCACGCCAGCCAGTGCAGCCTCCTCTCCAGCCCCAGGAGCCAGTGGAGGTAGGGGCATGCCCCTTGCTTCTGGCCTGGGAATGCAGCTCTGCCCACTCAGGCCAGAGCCCTTTGGGCAGGTGAATTTTAGTTTAATTGAGCCAAGGCAGTTTGAAGCCCCTAGGCTCCTGCTCCCACGGCCCCTACCAGCCTAGCAGCCACGTAGTCTGCATTCAGAGCCCATGCCTGGCTGCCAGGTCAGGAAAAGGAGGGAGTTCCTCAGGCGGTGGAGGGGCTCATAGCCCTTCTAACCAGCTCTGCCTCCTCTGTAAAATGGAAGCAGAGCTGTGGGTGTAGGTGGCAGTATTTTACTCCTGGAACAGACCCCACAAGATGGAGCCAGCCCCAGCCTTGTTCATGGTTGATGAGTGACTACTTGGGAACTGAGATCCTTCCCCAACTTCTCTGGGGTACCTGCTCTCCTTCTGAGACCTATTTATTTTCTTTCTCTTCCATCCAGCCCATGGCAACCTGGACACTTGGATCTGGGTGGAGTGGGGGCTGTTGAGGAAATGCAGAGCCCTGCCCTCGGGAGTCGTTTTCTGCCAAAGAAGCTGAGATTCGTATCCATGGCAACTGCTCACTAACACAAACTCAGAAGGAGTGAAGAGCTTGGGGACCCAGCTGGGAACATAAGCCAGGAGGGACTGGGGTCTTCCCAGAGCCACTGAGCTGGGTGCAGGAGCGGGGTGCCAGGCTGGAGCTCACTCTCCTATTGGCACATTTTGTGGTCTGTCCAGTTAAGTCTATCCAGAATTGATAGATGGGGAAACTGAGGCCCCAGGGCTTTTACAGCACCACCTGGGTGGGTAGGGGCTAAGCCAGGCCCTGCCTTGTGGCTCTCTCTTTAGATAAGGATGGCCACCTTGAGAATATGCAGTGTCCCTGCCTTGCCCTCTTAGGTGACCTGTCCTGGCCACCACATCTGCACTGTAGGGAAACCACAGCTGAGGCCTGAAGGGCAGGGTATTCAGAGTGCCTGGCTGGCAGGGCCAGCACCCAGGTGGAGCACCAGGTGGCCTGGAATGCCAGCACCCTGTGGCTATCTGCCTGCTGTACACTTCCTTGCTCCTGCTTCCTCCTGAAGGCCCTTCCAGTGGGCTCTGCCGGCCCTCTGGTGCATTGCCAGAGGAAGTGCTTTGAAACATACTACCTTGGTCTGGGGCCCTGGGCTGGTGATGGGCCTGGCCTGTGCATGCATTTCTCCTTTTGTGGATGAGGCAGGAAGGCTGCAGGTCTGCCTGTTCTGAAACAGAGACTGCCCTGCTCAGAGCTGCTCAGAGCTGCTCAGAGGAGGAGCTCCTCTTCCTGAGATCCTTCTGCAGTAGGAAGTAGCTTTTGTTTCTGCCAGTGGGGGCCTGAAATCTTGAAGGCAGAAGGGGGATGAGAGTGGGGAGGCCAGGAGAACACTGACCCGATCCCTAGGGGTTCATGGGCTCCAAATGTCTCCTGGGCTGAGCTCCCGCTGCTGGCTCTGCCAGCCTTTGCCAGCTCTACTTTGTGACCTGAGGCAAATCCTGGCTCTGATCCCTGAATCCATGAGAGATGATTTTTGTCCCTCTCTTGCACTTGGTCTCAGGAATGCAAGTCTGCTGGTCCCTTGCTCTGCCTGCACCTCCTTCCCTAGGACACCCAGAGCTGCTTCCCAGAAGTACAGTAGCCAACTGCAATGTCCTCTGGTGGGTCTCAGCAGTGTCCTCTTTCAGGATGTCTTCTCCAGTGCTCTGGGCTGAACCAGGCGCCTAACTCCTGGCTGAACTCCTGGCGCCAACTCTGCTTTGCCTCCATCACAGCACCTATCCCCATGGAGGGTCGCCATCCCCCTCCAGCCATGAGCCCAGTCACACCTGGGACCCCCACTTGCATGGCAGATGCCCAGGCTTGAGCCTGTTGCCTGAGTCACAGACTCAGTTGGCTGAGACTTGGGGTGGCTCAGTCCTGCCTGACCCGAAGCACATTCTTCTGGGCTGAAAGGGGACTGGTAGGTCTTGACAGCTCAGGTGAAGCGTCAGGCCCTCTGCTGACATCAGGGCTTCTCTGACAGTGGCTGGTGCTGTCTGTCCTGACCAGGGGTCACAGTGAGCCTCAGGTCCTGAGTGTCCAGGAAGGAAATGGAAGGAAGTAGTCAGCAGCTGTCCTCGTCTACCCAGGCCTCAGCCTGACAGTGAGGCTGACCAAACCCCAAGCTGGGCAGAGCAGCTTTTCTACATTCAGGAGGGCACAGCGGCAGCTTTGCCCCGTCTCTTCTGCAGATAGGGCACTCGAGGCAAAGGCTGGCCCAGGTCACACAGGGAGGCCGTGTGAGGCAGAGCGCTGGCCTGCTCTGGGCCTGGTCCTCGTCTGCTGGCTGGGAGGTTGGTGAATGGGGCCACAGGGGAGATGAGGGTGAGTGAGCATCGGTATCAGAGGGAGAAACAAACCTGGAGCAATGCAGCAGCCAGAGCTTGGAGGCTGCGGACGGGGGCCTGTCCTGCCTCCCACTTTCCTCTGCCCTCTTGAAGCCCTGGCTAGGGTCTCCCAGTCCTGCTCCTAGAGCTGTGAGGTCTTCATGATTCCTTCACTGTCAAGCCTGGGGTTTCTGAAGCAGGCTTCCAGGAGGCAAACAGCAGGATGAGGCTTTGTAAACTGAAAAGGGTGGTGCCTGGGGAGGGGTGGGCTTACTTGTCACTCAACTGTTTCTAGCACCCATGTGAGGACAGCTGGTGTGAATGTTGAGGGTTGACTGGGGGTTGCAGCCTTTTGGGGGCATTAGGGTGCAGGTGGGGACCATAGGCCACATGTGGGAGCCTGGGGGCCAGCCTGGCCTCACTCCTGCAGCCTCTGCATCTCAGTTTCCATCTGAGATGGGGAGCAGCATCCCGGCCTCCTTGGTGACTGAAGCAGCATCCAGGAGAAGGCTGAGGGTTTGTGGGTTCAAGAGGAGCTGTTCAGAGGTCTCTTATCTCTTCCCCACCCTCTTCCCCAGGCCCCTAGCTTAGCCTGTGTCTTTGGGCAAACACCCATGGGTCATGATAAGGCTGTGGCCACCTTGTCCCTGGCCCCTGGTGGTCTTTGGAATCCCTGGGCCAGGACATGGCTGGGGAGGCTGAGCTGAGCAAGGAGTGACTGTGCAAAGCCCCCAGATTCATAAGGCAGAGCCTAGTCCCAGTAAAGCTGGCCCCAAATGATAGACTAGAACCACAGGCCAGAGGCCCAGCTGCCTGGCCCCACCCACTCGGCATAGAGACACAGCAGGGAGGAGGGGGGTGCTCTGGGCTTCGGGGGTGGTGTCTAGGACCTGTGGGGTCTTCAGTCAGGACTTTTGGGTGGGGAGGGGTGTTTCTCTGAGGAGTCAAGGCTCTAAGCTGGTGGCCTCATCCTCGTGGTCCCTGCAGAGCTGGTCACTAAGCTGCTCTGTCATTAATGACCCAGATTTGCAGCATGGTGTGGGGACAGAGGACTGGCACACATAGAACAAACCCGATTGAGATTCAGAAGTGAACCCTGCAGGGATGTCTTGGCATTCTGGGCCACTTCTCAAATGGGCAACCTGAGGCTCACAGTAGGGGCCAGCTGCTCCTGAAGGTCATGTAGCCTCCTCCGGTCAGATGGGGGCAGGATCCTGCCCTGTGGAAGCCTGGGGATGGGTAGGAGTGAGTGTGCCCGAGTCAAGGGTGCTGCCTCAGGGACACCCTTGGCCCAGTCCCTAGGCTGGTGGGGTGCTGGCAGGGCTGTGCTGTGGCTTCCCAGCCTGAGCCATCCAGCGCCAGGTCAGCAGAGCCAGGCTCCCAGGCCCCTGTAATTACCGGGGTGGGAGCTAAGCTGAGCTGAGCCGGAGCAAGAGTAAGACTCCCAGCCTGAGCCAGCACTGAGACCTCCACATGGGGACCCAGGTCCCTCTGACAGAGACTGGCCAAGAGCATGAGGGTTCATCCCTTCAGATCCCTTGGCCCTGGGGCAGTTGACATTTATGACATTTGTTGAGTACCTACTGTGTGCTGGGCACTGTTCTAAACATAGTATGTGGATTAAGCAACTTAAACCTCACTACATCCATATGAAATGAAGCAGGTCTTCAAATGGAGCCGTTTTACAGAGGAGGAAATGGGCACAGAGAGGTTCTGTCATTTGCCCAAGGTCACACAGCAGAGAAAGTGGGAAAACCAGGACTTAAATCCAGATGCTCCAGTTCTGGAGGATTCAGGTAAGCTGCTGCTCCTGAGGGGGGCTCGGCAGGGGGAAGGTGGTGTGATATTGACTGCATTTGGGGAAAGCAGGGGCATGCTGGGACAAGCTTGAGCACCAGGTGGCCTGTCTGGGCTGCCTAGGAAGGAAGACACCTCAGGGTCACACTGTTGGCATCTTGCATTTGTGGGCTTCCCCTTACACCTGGGCCCATAAGTGTGGGCTTCCCCTTACACCTGGGTCTTTCAAGAACTCTGTGATGTGAGCAGATTGGGCCTGGCTGGAGGAGGGAGGAGGTGGCCAGGAGTCTTGGAATCTGGGCTTGACTCCTCTGGGGGCCACGGAGGGCCTGGCAGTGATGGGGAATCACTGCAAGTGTCTGAGACCCACCGATGAGTAAGTCAGGGCCAGTGTTCATCCAGTTCTGGGGGTGCCCTTGCGGTTACGAACACCATTTCACTAACAGCCTCAGAGGAGACAGGGCAGGTGTCCCAATAGATGCAACCTTGCATCTGGGCCCCAGAGGGCAAGGCAGCTGTTAATGGCTAGAGATGACTGTCTTAGGAAGAGGGTACACCTACAGCCTGCACCATGCGGTTCCCCAGGGAGCTCCAAGGAGCTGGGCCTGGGTTTCCAATCACCTGGCCAGTGCATTTATAGATACCTGGGTCCCACATCTAGAGAGGGTGGCTCTGCAGGCTTGGGAGGGCCCCAGGAAGCTGTATTTAATAAGCACCCTCCCTAGAGGTGACTGGGCTTCTCAGGCAAGTTTGGGGCCACTGATCTGCTCAGTCTCTGCATTTCACAGGAAGAAGGAGGGGTCAAGGGAGGTAGAGAGTCATGGCTAGTGGTGCTCCCCTTGGCCTGGAGTCAGGGGCTGCATGTGTGTGTGGCAGGCACTGTGGCTGGGAGAAGAGCTGGCTTAAGGCCAGATCGTGGAGACCTCAAATGCTAGAAGTCTGGGTGATAGTGGGGCAGCTCCATGTAGTGGACAGCCATGCCCGTGGAAGAGCACCTGGCATAAAGCAGTTGGCTGATACGCATGGATGTGTGTGTTATCCTTGTCAGTACCATTACTGAACCAGGGGCATGGGCCAGTGGACCCTGAAGGACTGATGGGTGATTCAGAGGCCTGGCCAGAGGTGACAGCCAGTGGGCCACAGCACTAGCTCCTTGAGTTCAGGAATGCTCTTGTGGCCTCTGGAGCCCCAGGCCAGGACCCAGAACCCAGTAGGAGATTTGTAAGACCTTGTGAGGTCAGACAGCAGGAGAAAGGCAGGGGCCGGAGGCAGGGAGCCCAGGGAGGAGGCCGGGCGATGAAGCAGATGAAGAAAAAATGGGACACGCTCATGGGGTGGAGGGAGCCAGGGGGTATTGCAGCTGACTCTCAGGGTCCTGCAGTGTCTCAGGGAATGGGGACCCAGTGGTGAGCTGGGGAATCAGAGTCAGGGGTCTGGGAAATGGGGATGAGAGCATCTGGGGGTTGAGTCTCCAGGAAGTGGCTGGTTTCAGAGGAGGAAAGCAGGTGAGGATATTGAGTTGAGAAGGGGAAGGAACTCTTAAGAACTTCTCAGCTGAGTGTGGTGGTACATGCCTGTGGTCCCAGCTACTCAGGAGGCTGAGGCAGGAGGATGGCTGGAGCCCAAAAGGCTGAGGCTGCAGTGAGCTGTGATTGTGTCACTGCACCTTAGCCTGGGTCAGAGAGCAAGACCCTGTCTCAAAGTGACAACAAATACCATCACCTGTGAAAGGAGGAGAGGGAAGGAGCCACTGGCAGAGGGGACAAGACAGCTGTTCTCACCACCAGGACGAGGGAGGTGTGGGCACGTGTGTGGGCCGCTGTGCAGGAGCTGGAAGCCAGGGAGAGGCTGAACACACCAGCCCAAGCCAAGGAGTGGCCCAGCACCACATCCCTGCCAAGTGAGAGAGACAGTTGGCCCAGAGTAGGGGACACTGGCCCAGACAAGAGGTGACACCTCCCGGAGCTTGGGAGGTGCGTAACTGTTGTCAGTGGATGAGAAGACTCAGGCACTCCCATTTTCTTGGGTGATGAGGACGCTGTGGCCAGGGAACAATTCTGACTGTGGATTTGGGGTGTGCCTGGAGAGGCCCACACTGTGGCTGTGTTGGCTGGGGTCTGCATCTGGGGTGGGAACCCCACCTTGCCTGTTCTGGGGCTGGTGAGGTGGGCTTGGCCCAAGCTGTGGGAGGCTGCTCCTGGGTGTGAGACCCATCCCATGAGCCACCAAACCTCAGCCTCCAGGAAAGAGGCTAAAAATAAGGCTGTGGTGAAGAAGGGAGGGTGCTGGAGCCCAGAGGAAAATCTGAGGCAATGGTTGAGCTGCTGTGACACACGCTTCCCATGCCAGCGGCCAGTGGGATCTCACCCTCCTGTGGCTGAGGTCACTCCCAGGCCGGGAAGAGGGAAAGCAAGCCAGAAAGGCTGAGACCGGGTCTGACCTTGGGCCTCGCAGCCTGCAGGAAGCCCTGCTCCTTGGGAAGGCTCTCTTGGTCTTTTTCCTGGAGCTTGGCCTTTAACCCAAGGCCGGCTCTGGGGAGTGGTGGGGTGGGGACAGGCCATGTTATCAACAGCTTCCTGTGTCCTGGGAACTGCCCAAGACTTCCCAGAGACCTTAGATGCCCATCTGGATATGGACCAATGTTCTTCCCTCTACCAGGAGCTCTATGTGGTAGAAGTCAGGGTAGGCTTCCTGGAGGCAGAGGCAAATGCTGGACCTTGAAGTCTTTGGGTGGGGAAATGTGCAGTTGGATGGCCAGGATGCACTGCACTGAAGGGAGGAAATGAGAGTGTTTTGATTTGTTGTGCACACAGGACGTGGTCATGATGGCCATATATATATATATATATATATATATATATATAATTTTATTTTTTGAGATGGAGTCTTGCTCTGTCACCCAGGCTGGAGTGCAGTGGTGTGATCTCGGCTTACTGCAATCTCTACTTCCTGGGTTCAAGAGATACTCCTGCCTCAGCTTCCCAAGTAGCTGGGATTAAAGGCACTCACCACCACACCCAGCTATTTTTTTGTATTTTTAGTAGAGATGGAGTTTCACCATGTTGGACAGGCTGGTCTTGAACTCCTGACTTCAGGTGATCCACCCGCCTCGGCCTCCCAGAGTTCTGGGGTTACAGGCATGAGCTACTGCACCCAGCCTATAATGGCTATTTAATATTGCCTCCCTCCCAGAAATGGAACCTGCAGTCATGCAGACCCATGTCCCTCCCTGGCCTATGGATGGGGACCCTCCTGCCTCCTTCTGACTCTGCCCATCCTTCTGTCCACCCAACACCCAAATCGTGACAATCCCTGGTCTAGGTCCTGGAAATGACCCGCCACGGACCTGCCTTGCTTGTGGTCTAGTGAAGGATGAGGCCACATTCACTCATGTGTGAAGTCCCTGTGGGCCACGTGCATGCTGGGCCCTAGAGGACACCAGCAAACCATGCAGAAGGCAGCATGGCAGGAGAACAAGCTTTGGTTTCTGGCCGTAGACCTGGTTTCAGATCTCACTCCAAAACAGAATATGCTGGGTGACAAATGACTTCATGTCTCAGAGCATTGGTTTCTTCCAAAATAAAATGGGATGAGAATCACAAATACCAGCACAGAAGGTGAGGCCAGCATCTGTACCATCTTCAAAACCTCACACAGTTCCTTGGAACTTAGCAGGCAGCAGTAACTAGTGGCTCTTAGCTCCTGGCCTTAGGAGGCACTCACACCCACGATCCTGCATGCACTCCCCATAGAACTCACTCATCCAGATGGGCCCAGTGCTAAAATGAGTTTGGACAGGGAGAGTGGAGGAAAGTAACTTACAGAGAGCAGTGGGAGGGGAGCAACCAGGGAAGATGTCCCAGAACATCAGGCATCTGATCTGGCCTCAAAGGAGTGGCAGGAACGAACCCAGTTGATGAAGTCATACAAGGATAGAAGAAGAGGTGTGGGCGAGGGGCAGTGGCTCACACCTATAATCCCAGCACTCTGGGAAGCTGAGGCAGGTGGATCACCTGAGGTCAGGAGTTCGAGACCAGCCTGGCCAACATGGTGAAACCCCATCTCTACTAAAAATACAAAAATTAGCTGGGCACAGTGGTGTGTGCCTCTAACCCCAGCTACTCGGGAGGTTGAGGCTAGAGGATTGGGTGAACCGGGAGGTGAAGTTTGCAGTGAGCTGAGATCGAGCCACTGCACTCCAGCCTAGGTGGCAGAGTGAAGCTCTGTCTCAAAAGAAGAGGAAGTGTGTGGAGTCAGGGGGCTATGAGGAGTTTGGGGTGGCTAGTGGAGGGGTGGTATCCTGAGAAGGGAGGCCGAGGGTGGGGCTGGCAGGGCCACACCTGCGCCCTATGGTCTGGTGAAGGGCCTGGGCATGGGGAACCCCAGATGACAGTGACTGCGCCACAGAGTGATGGGATCAAAGCCACACATCAGGAGGTAACAGAGGTCCTAACTCAGGAAGAAACGGGTTGTGGGATGGTGAGCCCCTGGTGCTGGGATGGGCACCTCAGAGGTCCCTCTTGCTGGCCCTGCCATCCACAGGCCTAGGACTGGCCCTGGCTTCCACCCTCAAAACAAAGTCACAGCCTGCCTTGGTTATTAAGTCATTAACTGGGTCTCTCACAGTCTTTTCATCATGGGTAATTATGGTCAATCCACTCAGGGTATTAACAAGGAGGAAGACAGCTTCTCGGGGCTGTCAGGCTTCTAGGACATCAGCCCTTGTGGTCCTGCCTTCCAGGAAATCGCTCAGCATTCCAACCTGGGTCTCAGAAGGAATGGTGACATTCCAACCTCCCTAGTCCTTCTGCACACTCAGTCCCAGCTGCCAGCAGGACCCTCATAAGGTGCTGAGATATTCCACTCTTTCCTGCTTCCCAGGGTGTGGCTTTGAGCCCATGGCTTAATTTCCTATGCTACAGTTTCCTCATCTAACTGGGATACTGGGACCAGCATCCTGGGGCTGAATGAGGAATAAACAGGCATTTAATGATTAGTTAGGCAAACCATCCTCCATTGAACGCTGCCATCATCATCATCATCATCATCATCATCATCATTATCACCACAAAGAGCTCTACAGTCCCCCAGAGGCCTCTGTCCCTGCCTGGGGAGCCCCCAAGGGCAGGGCCATCTCCTCCTTCCTCCCCTGTCCCTTCTCATTGCAGATGTGCTGTGGTCAGGGGGCTCTGACCTGTGGCCTGGGCCCTGTCCTGGGAGGGAAGTGCAGGTGGGGACCCCAAGGCCTTGCAGGGCTGTAGGTTGTGCTTACTCAGAAGCCCTCACTGGGTGCTGTGAGGGGTGGAGGGTCCAAGCCCCTGCCTTCCTCCTGTCAAGCCATGGCTCTGTCAGTCTGTTGGCAGCTGTGGGTGGTTTCTAGGTGGTCCAGCTGCTGCCACCACCCCGTGACATGCAAAGCCCTAAAGTAGTTGGGCTTGGGAGCAGGTTCGGCCTCAGGAATCCAATTCTCCCAAGTAAGCAGGCCTGGAACCCCACCCACTTCCCTCTGTATCCCTGGACCCTGTGTCTGAAAATGGGGGGCCAGTTACACAATCCTGAGAGCAGCGGAGGTGAGAGCTTGTGTGTGTGAGCATGCATGTGCATATACATGTGTGTGAGCATGTGTGTGCAGGTGTGCAAGTGTGCACACATGTGCCTGTGTGTTTGCATGTGAGCGCGTGTATGCATACAAATGTGCTTGTGCGCATGAGCAGGTGAACCAGAGCAAGTGTGGCTGCTCCATCCCAGGCTAGAGGGCTCCCTACAGCTTTCAGGCCCCCCACTACTCTCTAGGCCATGGAGTCAGAGGAAAGCCCGTGTGTGTTGCACTGATCCAGGCCTGGGCTGCAGGTAGGGAAGAGGCCCAGGCTGGCAGATAGGAGGCATGGTTGCCCATGGGGCAGAATAACCACAGACTAACCCTGCCTGTCCCTGCCCCTCAGGCCTTTGTGAATGATGGGAACGGTCTGGGAACAGGAGGCCCAGGTGGGGCAGGAGGCAAGCCTGGCAAACCTTGTAAGGGTGGAGGTCACAGCAGAGCAGGAGACCTGCAGATGGGGCAGGCTGGGCCCTGCAGGATGGGAAAGAGGCTGGGCTGGGCTTGGGGACACCAGGCGTCAGACTTGGCCAGTGAGCACCCTCCGTCTTCCTCCAAGTGTCCTTCTGGACATCCAGCAGCACTTTGGGGTCAAGGACCGAGGCACTGGCTTGCTGCAGTCAGGTGAGGCCCATCCCACCTTCCCCTGCCCAGGTGCTGGCGTCGTGTGTCCTGTTCTGTTGGCTGTCCTCTGCCCCCCGCCCCGCCCTGATCTCTCTTCACCAGTGCTGACTCCTGGAAAGAGTGGACTTTGCCACCCAATCCCACTGTTGTCGCATGCCAATGGCAATGTGTCTCTGAGCCTCTGCTTCTTTTCTTGTCTAACAAAATGAATAATACCTGCCCTGAGGGCAGATACAGGGTGCAGGTCAAGGGCCAAGTTTGCAGAGGTGACCCTTCCTTTGGGTTCTGGGGCCTCATCGGGACCCAGTGATCCAGGATCCATCCTGAGGCTGGTGTAGGGAGCTCCTTAAGTCAGTAAGTTGGGCAATGCCAACAGAGCCATGGTGACCCCATTTTATCTCCTGCCCTCCCCACATTCCTTCCATTACCGTCCACCCTGGGAATCACCTCTTAGGTGACGAGCAGGAAACTCCACCTGGTCAGCCTGAGAGCAGTTCCCAAGCCCGGGGCAGGCGGCTGAGAATCGGCCCTAGACTGACTGTGGGCCTGAGGTTCCCTGCCACCCTCTTCTGTAGGGTCCAGGCTTCTGATGGGCTGCCAGAGCAGGGCCTGAGCCCCTAGCCTGCTGGAAGCTGGGCTGGGACAGTGTGGGGGCCAGGCAGCCTCCCAGGCCCTCCCTCCGTGAATGTGCCTCCCTGTCCCTGCCCCCACCGAGGCATGGTCCCATGGGAACTGGGCTCCTGGCTCCCTGGCCTCCTTGGCTTTGCCCTCAGCAGCACCCCTCAGGCCGGGCAGAGACTCTGGCCAGTCCTACCACCCAGGGCTGGGGCAAGAGGCTGGTCCTGACTCTGCCCTGAGAGGGTGCTATGTGGCCCCAGCTTGGGCCCTGCCTTTTCCGGGCCCTTGGCCCCGGAGTCCATCCGGCTTGGAGGCCCAGTCAGATGTAGGATAAAGTCACTGTGGTCTGTACTCCAGTCAGTGAATGCTTCCCCTCCTGGGCCCTTCTGGGAGGGAAGGGTGGAGTGAACTGGCTCTGCCCAGGAACCTGCCTGACCTGTCTAAGTGGCATTCCAGTATGCACAATGCCTCCTGATCTCAGAGTGCCACAGCCACTCACCACCCCCTCCTAGCTGTCCCCATAGCCCAGATGGGGACTTTAGGGCTCAGAGAGAGGGGATGCAATGGTTCCAGGGTTCATGTGAGACTGGACTGTGCTAGATGGGGCAAGGCTGTGTGGTCCAGTGTTCCTGTGGGTGTCCAGGTACCTGCCCTGGCAGACATTACCTCTTCCCAGGCCATGAGCCCAACCCCTCCCTCACCTCTTCCTGGGCCTCCCTGGCTAGGCCAGAATAAGTCTGCCTGCCCTGCCCCCGAGACAGGCTCCTGTGGCCCCCTCTGGGCTGTGTGCATGCAGTGACCAGTACTTTGAATGGGAAATGGAGTTCCAGGCACATGGGCACATGGGAAGGAGTGGGCTACCACTCCTTCCCATGCTGAGGAAGGCTGGTGAGGAAAGGGTGGAGAAGGCCTTGCTGCCCAACCCCTGCCCTGCATGGCCCCTGACTCACTGGGGACCTGGCCTGAGCCCCATCTCCCTCCTAGTCCTGGCCTCACTGCCTTATCTGGAGTAAGGCTTTACCTCAAGCATCCTCCATTTAATGCCCATTGACCATTTTGGGGCCAGCACAGCCCAGGGAGGGGGAGGGGTGGGAGGTGCAGGGAATTGTAGGGAGGGCCATGGGGCTCTGCTCAAGGCAGCTGTGAGGGTTCCCTGGTTCTTTTTGTGGCTCTGTTCTTGGCTGGCTTCTTGGGCTCATGAAAGAGAATTCATACAGTTCCTATTCATACCGGTGACCTGGTCAGAGGTGGACGAAGCACGCCACACGTCATCTCATTTGATTCTCCCAGTAACCCTGCAGGTTCCCTTCATCAGCTTCACTTATCAGATATAGGGACAAAGGCCAAGACAGGGAAGCCACTTGCTTGAGGGCTCACAGTGGACAGCAGCCAGCCCAGAAGACGGATCTGGCCTCTGCCTCTCCTGCCCCCTGGCCCACATGGTCTGGGTGTCTGGCATCTCAGTGTCCCCAGGGTGGGTGCCTCTGGGCCATCGTGAGAACTCCCAGCATCCTCAGGGACCCTCTAGTCTGTACATGATGGCCCTCACCTGTCACCTGCCCTGGCATAGCTGGGATGGCTCTCCAGGGTGTCCTCACCCCTTCAGCCACCTGAGCCAAGACACCATTCAAGTAGACCAAGATGTGACTCAGTGGAAAACTAGGCAAGTCACCTAATTGGCCTGTGTTCCAGGCATCTGTGCCTTCCCAAGCCCGATAAGGTCAGAGCCAGGTGGAGGGCACCAGCCAGGTGTTGGTGCTTGCCCAGATCAAAGGGCCAGGGCTGAGAGCTGAGCTTCCTGCTTATTTGTGGGCACCAGGGCCTGCTGGGCCAGGAGACAGGGAGGAGGTGGCTCAGGGGTAGGCCTGGATTTGCTCCTGCTGCCCCACTCTGGGACCAGGCATGAAAACTGCTGAGGACCAGCCACTTTCAGCAGCCCCTTTGCAGATGAGAGTGCTGCTGGCTCAGGCCTGGCCCCTGAGTTGCCCACAGCAGTCATAGCTCAGCCTCTGTGAAAACCCAGAGCAGAATTACAGCTCACAAGCCAGGTGCAGTGGCCTGTAATCCCAGCACTTTGGGAGGCTGAGTTAGGTGGATCATCTGACTCAGAGGTCAGGAGTTCGAGACCAGTCTGGCCAACATGTTGAAACCACATCTTTACTAAAAATACAAAAATTAGCCTGGTGTGGTGGTTGGCACCTGTAATCCTAGCTACTCAGGAGGCTGAGGCAGGGGAATCACTTGAAGCAGGAGGTGGAGATTGCAGTGAGCCAAGATTATGCCACTGCACTCCAGCCTAGGTGACAGAACAAGACTCCATCTCAAAAAAAAAAAAAAGCTGGGTGTGGTGGCTCACATCTGCAATCCCAGCACTTTGGGAGTCCGAGGTGGGCAAATCACAAGGTCAGGAGTGTGAGACCAGCCTGACCAATATAGTGAAACCCCATCTCTACTAAAAAAATACATAAATTAGCTGGGCCTGGTGGTATGCATCTGTAATTCCAGCTACTCAGGAGGCTGAGGCAGGAGAATCGCTGGAACCCAGAAGTCAGAGATTGCAGTGAGCCGAGATTGCACCACTGCCCTCCAGCCTGGGTGACAGAGCGAGACTCCATCTAAAAAAAAAAAAAAAATTATGGCTCATAGGTTTTGCTGTTTTGGGAAATCAGGAACCGCCATGGCCTATACCTAAAGAGGCAGCTGCCACTGGACCTACTGCTTGGCAAACTGTGTGCTGGGCTCTGCCCAGACTCAGTTCCTGCCCTCAGGTAGATTCCCTCTAGCTACAGGGACAGAAAATGTATCATCAAGTCACCACCCAGGCACAGGGGGACTTGGGAGCCTGGTGGATGGCAGAGAGTGTGTGCCTCGCCCTGGTGGGTGGCAGGTGGAGAATACATCCTTGAGGAGGAGACATTAGAATGAGGCTTCGAAAGATGAGTTAGAGTTTGTAGTCAGCGTGTGAGATCGAGTAAATGTGCGAAGCCCTCCTTTCCCCTCCAAGCTAGATAAAATATGCCAAGAAAACATGTTTAAATTACAAAGCTGAGCTTGACAGCTAAAGCTAGCAGAAAATGCCCAGATGCCAGAAGCAGAGAGCTGAACTCAGAAAACGGAGTGAAAGCTAGAATCGAAACCAAGTGGTGCAGTGTTTAGGGACCAGATAAATGTCTTTGAAGCTTGTTGCAGTATTTTCTTTTCTTTTTTTTTTTTAATTTTTATTGCATTATAGCTTTTGGGGTACATGTGCAGAACGTGCAAGATAGTTGCATAGGTACACACGTGGCAGTGTGTTTTGCTGCTTTCCTCCCCTTCACCCACACTTGGCATTCATCCCCAGGCTATCCCTACCCAGCCCCCCAGCCACTGTCCCTCCCCCACTCCCCCAATAGACCCCAGTGTATAGTAGACCGCTTCTCTGTGTCCATGTGTTCTCATTTTTCTCACCCTCCTATGAGTGAGTATATGCGGTATTTCTTTTTCTGTTCTTGTGTCAGTTTGCTGAGAATGATGTTCTCCAGATTCATCCATGTCCTTACAAAGGACACAAACTCATCATTTTGATTGCTGCATAATATGCCATGGTGTATATGTGCCACATTTTCCCAGTCCAGTCTATCATCGTTGGGCATTTGGGTTGGTTCCAGTTCTTTGCTATTGTAAACAGTACTGCAATGAACATTCGTGTGCATGTGTCCTTATAGTAGAACGATTTATAGTCCTTTGGATATATACCCAGTAATGGGATTGCTGGGTCAAATGGAATTTCTATTTCTAGGTCCCTGAGGAATCGCCACACTGTCTTCCACAATGGTTGAACTAATTTACACTCCCACCAACAGTGTAAGAGTGTTCCTATTTCTCCACATCCTCTCCAGCATCTGCTGTCTCCAGATTTTTAATGATCGCCATTCTAACTGGCGTGAGATGGTATCTCAATGTGGTTTTGATTTGCATCTCTCTAATGACCAGTGATGATGAGCATTTTTCATATGTTTGTTGGCCTCATGTATGTCTTCTTTTGTAAAGTGTCTGTTCATATCCTTTGCCCATTTTGAATGGGCTTGTTTATTTTCCTGTAAATCTGTTTGAGTTCTTTGTAAATTCTGGATATCAGCCCTTTGTCAGATGTGTAAACTGCAAAGATTTTTCCCATTCTGATGGTTGCCGATTCACTCTAGTGACTGTTTCTTTTGCCGTGCAGAAGCTGTGGAGTTTGATTAGGTCCCATTTGTCTATTTTGGCTTTTGTTGCCAATGCTTTTGGTGTTTATTCATGAAGTCCTTGCCTACTCCTATGTCCTGAATGGTTTTGCCTAGATTTTCTTCTAGGGTTTTTATGGTGTCAGGTCTTACGTTTAAGTCTTTAATCCATCTGGAGTTAATTTTAGTGTAAGGTGTCAGGAAGGGGTCCAGTTTCTGCTTTCTGCACATGGCTAGCCAGTTTTCCCAACACCATTTATTAAATAGGAATCCTTTCCCCATTGCTTGTTTTGTCTGGTTTATCAAAGATAATATGGCCGTAGATAGGTTGTGTTGCCTCCGATGCTTCTGTTCTGTTCCATTGGTCTATATCTCTGTTTTGGTACCAGTACCATGCTGTTTTGATTACTGTAGCCTTGTAGTATAGTTTGAAGTCTGGTAGTGTGATGCCTCCGCTGTGTTCTTTTGCTTAGAATTGACTTGGCTATGCGGGCTCTTTTTGGTTCCATATGAAATTCATGGTGGTTTTCCAGTTCTGTGAAGAAATTCAATGGTAGTTTGATGGGGATAGCATTGATTGTGTAAATTACTTTGGGCAGTATAGCCATTTTCACGATATTGATTCTTCCTAACCACGAACATGGAATGTTTCTCCATCTGTTTGTGTCCTCTCTTATTTCGTTGAGCAGTGGTTTGTAGTTTTCCTTAAAGAGGTCCCTTACATTCCTTGTGAGTTGTATTCCTAGGTATTTTATTTTCTTTGTAGCAATTGTGAATGGCAGTTCGTTCTTGATTTGGTTCTCTTTAAGTCTGTTATTGGTGTATAGGAATGCTTGTGATTTTTGAACATTGATTTTATATCCTGAGACTTTGCTGAAGTTGCTTATCAGTTTCAGGAGCTTTTGGGCTGAGGTGATGGGGTCTTCTAGGTATACTATCATGTCGTCTGCAAATAGAGACAATTTGGCTTCCACCTTTCCTATTTGAATACCCTTTATTTCTTTTTCTGTTCTTGTGTCAGTTTGCTGAGAATGATGTTCTCCAGATTCATCCATGTCCTTACAAAGGACACAAACTCATCATTTTGATTGCTGCATAATATTCCATGGTGTATATGTGCCACATTTTCCCAGTCCAGTCTATCATCGTTGGGCATTTGGGTTGGTTCCAGTTCTTTGCTATTGTAAACAGTGCTGCAATGAACATTCGTGTGCATGTGTCCCTATAGTAGAACGATTTATAGTCCTTTGGATATATACCCAGTAATGGGATTGCTGGGTCAAATGGAATTTCTATTTCTAGGTCCCTGAGGAATCGCCACACTGTCTTCCACAATGGTTGAACTAATTTACACTCCCACCAACAGTGTAAGAGTATTCCTATTTCTCCACATCCTCTCCAGCATCTGCTGTCTCCAGATTTTTAATGATTGCCATTCTAACTGCCGTGAGATGGTATCTCAAAGTGGTTTTGATTTGCATCTCTCTAATGACCAGTGATGATGAGCATTTTTCATATGTTTGTTGGCCTCATGTATGTCTTCTTTTGTAAAGTGTCTGTTCATATCCTTTGCCCATTTTGAATGGGCTTGTTTATTTTCCTGTAAATCTGTTTGAGTTCTTTGTAAATTCTGGATATCAGCCCTTTGTCAGATGTGTAAACTGCAAAGATTTTTCCCATTCTGATGGTTGCCGATTCACTCTAGTGACTGTTTCTTTTGCCGTGCAGAAGCTGTGGAGTTTGATTAGGTCCCATTTGTCTATTTTGGCTTTTGTTGCCAATGCTTTTGGTGTTTATTCATGAAGTCCTTGCCTACTCCTATGTCCTGAATGGTTTTGCCTAGATTTTCTTCTAGGGTTTTTATGGTGTCAGGTCTTACGTTTAAGTCTTTAATCCATCTGGAGTTAATTTTAGTGTAAGGTGTCAGGAAGGGGTCCAGTTTCTGCTTTCTGCACATGGCTAGCCAGTTTTCCCAACACCATTTATTAAATAGGAATCCTTTCCCCATTGCTTGTTTTGTCTGGTTTATCAAAGATAATATGGCCGTAGATAGGTTGTGTTGCCTCCGATGCTTCTGTTCTGTTCCATTGGTCTATATCTCTGTTTTGGTACCAGTACCATGCTGTTTTGATTACTGTAGCCTTGTAGTATAGTTTGAAGTCTGGTAGTGTGATGCCTCCGCTGTGTTCTTTTGCTTAGAATTGACTTGGCTATGCGGGCTCTTTTTGGTTCCATATGAAATTCATGGTGGTTTTCCAGTTCTGTGAAGAAATTCAATGGTAGTTTGATGGGGATAGCATTGATTGTGTAAATTACTTTGGGCAGTATAGCCATTTTCACGATATTGATTCTTCCTAACCACGAACATGGAATGTTTCTCCATCTGTTTGTGTCCTCTCTTATTTCGTTGAGCAGTGGTTTGTAGTTTTCCTTAAAGGGTCCCTTACATTCCTTGTGAGTTGTATTCCTAGGTATTTTATTTTCTTTGTAGCAATTGTGAATGGCAGTTCGTTCTTGATTTGGTTCTCTGGTGGGTGGCAGGTGGAGAATACATCCTTGAGGAGGAGACATTAGAATGAGGCTTGAAAGATGAGTTAGAGTTTGTAGTCAGCGTGTGAGATCGAGTAAATGTGCAAGCCCTCCTTTCCCCTCCAAGCTAGATAAAATATGCCAAGAAAACATGTTTAAATTACAAAGCTGAGCTTGACAGCTAAAGCTAGCAGAAAATGCCCAGATGCCAGAAGCAGAGAGCTGAACTCAGAAAACGGAGTGAAAGCTAGAATCGAAACCAAGTGGTGCAGTGTTTAGGGACCAGATAAATGTCTTTGAAGCTTGTTGCAGTATTTTTCTTTTTCTTTTTTTTTTTTTAATTTTTATTGCATTATAGCTTTTGGGGTACATGTGCAGAACGTGCAAGATAGTTGCATAGGTACACACGTGGCAGTGTGTTTTGCTGCTTTCCTCCCCTTCACCCACACTTGGCATTCATCCCCAGGCTATCCCTACCCAGCCCCCCAGCCACTGTCCCTCCCCCACTCCCCCAATAGACCCCAGTGTATAGTAGACCGCCTCTCTGTGTCCATGTGTTCTCATTTTTCTCACCCTCCTATGAGTGAGTATATGCGGTATTTCTTTTTCTGTTCTTGTGTCAGTTTGCTGAGAATGATGTTCTCCAGATTCATCCATGTCCTTAAAAAGGACACAAACTCATCATTTTTGATTGCTGCATAATATGCCATGGTGTATATGTGCCACATTTTCCCAGTCCAGTCTATCATCGTTGGGCATTTGGGTTGGTTCCAGTTCTTTGCTATTGTAAACAGTGCTGCAATGAACATTCGTGTGCATGTGTCCTTATAGTAGAACGATTTATAGTCCTTTGGATATATACCCAGTAATGGGATTGCTGGGTCAAATGGAATTTCTATTTCTAGGTCCCTGAGGAATCGCCACACTGTCTTCCACAATGGTTGAACTAATTTACACTCCCACCAACAGTGTAAGAGTGTTCCTATTTCTCCACATCCTCTCCAGCATCTGCTGTCTCCAGATTTATTAATGATCGCCATTCTAACTGGCGTGAGATGGTATCTCAATGTGGTTTTGATTTGCATCTCTCTAATGACCAGTGATGATGAGCATTTTTCATATGTTTGTTGGCCTCATGTATGTCTTCTTTTGTAAAGTGTCTGTTCATATCCTTTGCCCATTTTGAATGGGCTTGTTTATTTTTCCTGTAAATCTGTTTGAGTTCTTTGTAAATTCTGGATATCAGCCCTTTGTCAGATGTGTAAACTGCAAAGATTTTTCCCATTCTGATGGTTGCCGATTCACTCTAGTGACTGTTTCTTTTGCCGTGCAGAAGCTGTGGAGTTTGATTAGGTCCCATTTGTCTATTTTGGCTTTTGTTGCCAATGCTTTTGGTGTTTTATTCATGAAGTCCTTGCCTACTCCTATGTCCTGAATGGTTTTGCCTAGATTTTCTTCTAGGGTTTTTATGGTGTCAGGTCTTATGTTTAAGTCTTTAATCCATCTGGAGTTAATTTCAGTGTAAGGTGTCAGGAAGGGGTCCAGTTTCTGCTTTCTGCACATGGCTAGCCAGTTTTCCCAACACCATTTATTAAATAGGGAATCCTTTCCCCATTGCTTGTTTTTGTCTGGTTTATCAAAGATAATATGTCCGTAGATAGGTTGTGTGGCCTCCGATGCTTCTGTTCTGTTCCATTGGTCTATATCTCTGTTTTGGTACCAGTACCATGCTGTTTTGATTACTGTAGCCTTGTAGTATAGTTTGAAGTCTGGTAGTGTGATGCCTCCGCTGTGTTCTTTTTGCTTAGAATTGACTTGGCTATGCGGGCTCTTTTTTGGTTCCATATGAAATTCATGGTGGTTTTTTCCAGTTCTGTGAAGAAATTCAATGGTAGTTTGATGGGGATACCATTGATTGTGTAAATTACTTTGGGCAGTATAGCCATTTTCACGATATTGATTCTTCCTAACCACGAACATGGAATGTTTCTCCATCTGTTTGTGTCCTCTCTTATTTCGTTGAGCAGTGGTTTGTAGTTTTCCTTAAAGAGGTCCCTTACATTCCTTGTGAGTTGTATTCCTAGGTATTTTATTTTCTTTGTAGCAATTGTGAATGGCAGTTCGTTCTTGATTTGGTTCCAGTTCTTTGCTATTGTAAACAGTGCTGCAATGAACATTCGTGTGCATGTGTCCTTATAGTAGAACGATTTATAGTCCTTGATATATACCCAGTAATGGGATTGCTGGGTCAAATGGAATTTCTATTTCTAGGTCCCTGAGGAATCGCCACACTGTCTTCCACAATGGTTGAACTAATTTACACTCCCACCAACAGTGTAAGAGTGTTCCTATTTCTCCACATCCTCTCCAGCATCTGCTGTCTCCAGATTTTTAATGATCGCCATTCTAACTGGCGTGAGATGGTATCTCAATGTGGTTTTGATTTGCATCTCTAATGACCAGTGATGATGAGCATTTTTCATATGTTTGTTGGCCTCATGTATGTCTTCTTTTGTAAAGTGTCTGTTCATATCCTTTGCCCATTTTTGAATGGGCTTGTTTGTTTTTTTCCTGTAAATCTGTTTGAGTTCTTTGTAAATTCTGGATATCAGCCCTTTGTCAGATGTGTAAACTGCAAAGATTTTTTCCCATTCTGATGGTTGCCGATTCACTCTAGTGACTGTTTCTTTTGCCGCAGAAGCTGTGGAGTTTGATTAGGTCCCATTTGTCTATTTTGGCTTTTGTTGCCAATGCTTTTGGTGTTTTATTCATGAAGTCCTTGCCTACTCCTATGTCCTGAATGGTTTTGCCTAGATTTTCTTCTAGGGTTTTTATGGTGTCAGGTCTTATTTAAGTCTTTAATCCATCTGGAGTTAATTTTAGTGTAAGGTGTCAGGAAGGGGTCCAGTTTCTGCTTTCTGCACATGGCTAGCCAGTTTTCCCAACACCATTTATTAAATAGGAATCCTTTCCCCATTGCTTGTTTTTGTCTGGTTTATCAAAGATAATATGGTTGTAGATATGTTGTGTTGCCTCCGATGCTTCTGTTCTGTTCCATTGGTCTATATCTCTGTTTTGGTACCAGTACCATGCTGTTTTGATTACTGTAGCCTTGTAGTATAGTTTGAAGTCTGGTAGTGTGATGCCTCCCGCTGTGTTCTTTTGCTTAGAATTGACTTGGCTATGCGGGCTCTTTTTGGTTCCATATGAAATTCATGGTGGTTTTTTCCAGTTCTGTGAAGAAATTCAATGGTAGTTTGATGGGGATAGCATTGATTGTGTAAATTACTTTGGGCAGTATAGCCATTTTCACGATATTGATTCTTCCTAACCACGAACATGGAATGTTTCTCCATCTGTTTGTGTCCTCTTATTTCGTTGAGCAGTGGTTTGTAGTTTTCCTTAAAGAGGTCCCTTACATTCCTTGTGAGTTGTATTCCTAGGTATTTTATTTTCTTTGTAGCAATTGTGAATGGCAGTTCATTCTTGATTTGGTTCTCTTTAAGTCTGTTATTGGTGTATAGGAATGCTTGTGATTTTTGAACATTGATTTTATATCCTGAGACTTTGCTGAAGTTGCTTATCAGTTGCAGGAGCTTTTGGGCTGAGGTGATGGGGTCTTCTAGGTATACTATCATGTCGTCTGCAAATAGAGACAATTTGGCTTCCACCTTTCCTATTTGAATACCCTTTATTTCTTTTTCTTGCCTGATTGCTCTGGCTAGAACTTCCAGTACTATGTTGAATAGGAGTGGTGAGAGAGGGCATCCTTGTCTAGTGCCAGATTTCAAAGGGAATGCTTCCAGTTTTTGCCCATTAAGTATGATATTGGCTGTTGGTTTGTCATAAATAGCTTTTATTACTTTGAGATATGTTCCATCAATACCAAGTTTATTGAGGGTTTTTAGCATAAAGGGCTGTTGAATTTTGTCAAATGCCTTCTGCATCAATTGAGATAATCATGTGGTTTTTGTTTTGCTTCTGTTTATGTGGTGAATTACATTTATAGACTTGCGTATGTTGAACCAGCCTTGCATCCCAGGATGAATCCTACTTGATCATGATGGATAAGTTTTTTAATGTGCTGTTGCAATCGGTTTGCCAGTATTTTATTGAAGATTTTTGCATCTATGTTCATCATGGATATTGGCCTGAAGTTTTCTTTTCTTGTTGAGTCTCTGTCAGGTTTTGGTATCAGGATGATGTTGGTCTCATAAAATGATTTGGGAAGGGTTCCCTCTTTTTGGATTATTTGGAATAGTTTCAGAAGGAATGGTACCAGATCCTCTTTGTGTGTCTGGTAGAATTCAGCTGTGAACCCATCTGGACCTGGGCTTTTTGTGTGGTAGGCTCTTAATTGCTGCCTCAACTTCAGACCTTGTTATTGGTCTATTCATAGTTTCAGCTTCCTCCTGGTTTAGGCTTGGGAGGACACAGGCGTCCAGGAATTTATCCATTTCTTCCTGATTTACTAGTTTATGTGCATAGAGTTGTTTGTAGTATTCTCTGATGATGGTTTGAATTTCTGTGGAATCTGTGGTGATTTCCCATTATCGTTTTTATTGCATCTATTTGGTTGTTCTCTCTTTTCTTTTTATCAGTCTGGCTAGTGGTCTGTCTATTTTGTTGATCTTTTCAAAAACCAGCTCTTAGATTTATTGATTTTTGAAGGGTTTTCTTGTCTCTATCTCCTTGTGTCCTCTCTTATTTCGTTGAGCAGTGGTTTGTAGTTTTCCTTAAAGGGTCCCTTACATTCCTTGTGAGTTGTATTCCTAGGTATTTTATTTTCTTTGTAGCAATTGTGAATGGCAGTTCGTTCTTGATTTGGTTCTCTTTAAGTCTGTTATTGGTGTATAGGAATGCTTGTGATTTTTGAACATTGATTTTATATCCTGAGACTTTGCTGAAGTTGCTTATCAGTTGCAGGAGCTTTTGGGCTGAGGTGATGGGGTCTTCTAGGTATACTATCATGTCGTCTGCAAATAGAGACAATTTGGCTTCCACCTTTCCTATTTGAATACCCTTTATTTCTTTTTCTTGCCTGATTGCTCTGGCTAGAACTTCCAGTACTATGTTGAATAGGAGTGGTGAGAGGGCATCCTTGTCTAGTGCCAGATTTCAAAGGGAATGCTTCCAGTTTTTGCCCATTAAGTATGATATTGGCTGTTGGTTTGTCATAAATAGCTTTTATTACTTTGAGATATGTTCCATCAATACCAAGTTTATTGAGGGTTTTAGCATAAAGGGCTGTTGAATTTTGTCAAATGCCTTCTCTGCATCAATTGAGATAATCATGTGGTTTTTGTTTTGCTTCTGTTTATGTGGTGAATTACATTTATAGACTTGCGTATGTTGAACCAGCCTTGCATCCCAGGATGAATCCTACTTGATCATGATGGATAAGTTTTTAATGTGCTGTTGCAATCGGTTTGCCAGTATTTTATTGAAGATTTTTGCATCTATGTTCATCATGGATATTGGCCTGAAGTTTTCTTTTCTTGTTGAGTCTCTGTCAGGTTTTGGTATCAGGATGATGTTGGTCTCATAAAATGATTTGGGAAGGGTTCCTCTTTTGGATTATTTGGAATAGTTTCAGAAGGAATGGTACCAGATCCTCTTTGTGTGTCTGGTAGAATTCAGCTGTGAACCCATCTGGACCTGGGCTTTTTTGTGTGGTAGGCTCTTAATTGCTGCCTCAACTTCAGACCTTGTTATTGGTCTATTCATAGTTTGGCTTCCTCCTGGTTTAGGCTTGGGAGGACACAGGCGTCAGGAATTTATCCATTTCTTCCTGATTTACTAGTTTATGTGCATAGAGTTGTTTGTAGTATTCTCTGATGATGGTTTGAATTTCTGTGGAATCTGTGGTGATTTCCCCATTATCGTTTTTATTGCATCTATTTGGTTGTTCTCTCTTTTCTTTTTTATCAGTCTGGCTAGTGGTCTGTCTATTTTGTTGATCTTTTCAAAAAACCAGCTCTTAGATTTATTGATTTTTTGAAGGGTTTTTCTTGTCTCTATCTCCTTCAGTTCTGCTCTGATCTTAGTTATTTCTTGTCTTCGGCTAGGTTTTGAGCTTTTTTGATCTTGCTCCTCCAGCTCTTTCAATTTTGATGATAGGGTGTCAATTTTGGATCTCTCCACTCTTCTCATGTGGGCACTTATTGCTATATATTTTCCTCTACAGACTGCTTTAAATGTGTCCCAGAGATTCTGGTACGTTGTGTCTTCATTTTCATTGGTTTCAAAGAACTTCTTTATTTCTGCCTTCATTTCATTGTTTATCCAATCAACATTCAAGAGCCAGTTGTTCAGTTTCCATGAAGCTGTGCGGTTCTGAGTTATTTTCTGAATTCTGAGTTCCAACTTGATTGCACTATGGTCTGAGAGACTGTTTGTTATGATTTCAGTTGTTTTGCATTTGCTGAGGAGTGCTTTACTTCCAATTATGTGGTCAATTTTGGAGTAGGTGTGATGTGGTGCTGAGAAGAATGTATATTCTGTGGATTTGGGGTGGAGAGTTCTGTAAATGTCTATCAGGTTTGCTTGTTCCAGGTCTGAGTTCAAGTCCTGGATATCCTTGTTAATTTTCTGTCTGGTTGATCTGTCTGCTATTGACAGTGGAGTGTTAAAGTCTCCCACTATTATTGTGTGGGAGTCCAAGTCTCTTTGTAAGTCATTAAGAACTTGCCTTATATATCTGGGTGCTCCTGCATTGGGTCCATATATATTTAGAATCGTTAGCTCTTCTTGTTGTATCGATCCTTTTACCATTATGTAATGACCCTCCTTGTCCCTTTTGATCTTTGTTGCTTTAAAGTCTATTTTATCAGAGATGAGAATTGCAACTCCTGCTTTTTGCTCTCCATTTGCTTGGTAAATCTTCCTCCATCCTTTTATTTTGAGCCTTTGTGTATCTTTGTGTGTGAGGTGGGTTTCCTGGATACAGCACACTGATGGGTTTTGGTTTTTTATCCAATTTGCCAGTCTGTGTCTTTTGATTGGTGCATTTAGCCCATTTACATTTAGGGTTAATATTGTTATGTGTGAATTTGATACTGCCATTTTGATGCTAGCTGGCTGTTTTGCCCATTGGTTCATGTACATTCTTCATTTTGTTGATGGTCTTTAGCATTTGGTATGCTTTTAGGATGGCTGGTACTGGTTGTTTCTTTCTATGTGTAGTGCCTCTTTCAGGAGCTCTTGTAAAGCAGGCCTAGTGGTGACAAAATCTCTGAGTACTTGCTTGTTCATGAAGGATTTTATTTTTCCTTCACTTATGAAGCTCAGTTTGGCTGGATATGAAATTCTGGGTTGAAAGTTCTTTTCTTTAAGGATGTTGAATATTGGCCCCCACTCTCTTCTGGCTTGTAGAGTCTCTGCCGAGAGATCTGCTGTGAGTCTGATGGGCTTCCCTTTGTGGGTGACCCGACCTTTCTCTCTGGCTGCCCTTAGTATTTTCTCCTTCATTTCAACCCTGGTGAATCTGACGATTATGTGCCTTGGGGTTGCTCTTCTTGCGGAGTATCTTTGTGGTGTTCTCTGTATTTCCTGGAGTTGAGTATTGACCTGTCTTGCTAGGTTGGGGAAATTTTCCTGGATAATATCCTGAAGAGTGTTTTCCAGCTTGGATTCATTCTCTTCATCACATTCTGGTACACCTATCAAACGTAGGTTGGGTCTCTTCACATAGTCCCACATTTCTTGGAGATTTTGTTCATTCCTTTTTGTGCTTTTTCTTTAATCTTGGTTTCACGTTTTATTTCATTGAGTTGATCTTCAACTTCTGATATTCTTTCTTCTGCTTGGTCAATTCGGCTGTTGAAACTTGTGCATGCTTCACGAAGTTCTCGTGTTGTGTTTTTCAGCTCCTTCAATTCATTCATATTCCTCTCTAAGTTGTCCATTCTTGTTATCAATTCCTCGAATCTTTTTCAAATCTTTTTTCAAGGTTCTTAGTTTCTTTGCACTGATTTAGAACATGTTCTTTTAGCTCAATGAAGTTTCTCATTATCCACTTTCTGAAGTCTGATTCCGTCATTTCGTCACACTCATTCTCCGTCCAGCTTGTTTCCCTTGCTGGTGAGGAGTTTTGGTCCTTTGTAGGAGGTGAGGTGTTTTGGTTTCAGGTGTTTTCCTCCTTTTTGCGCTGGTTTCTTCCCATCTTTATGGATTTATCCGCCTGTCGTCTTAGTAGTTGCTGATTTTTCAATTGGGTCTCTGTGTGGATGCTGAGATTGTTGATGATGAAGTATTTCTGTTACTTAGTTTTCCTTCTAATGGTCTAGCCCCTCTGCTGTATGAGTGCTGAGGTCCACTCCAGGCCCTGCTTGTCTGGAGTATACCTGTAGCAGCTGTGGAACAGTGAGGGATGATACCAGTTTCTTCTTCTGCTGTCTTTGTTCCAGAATGATGCCCACCAAATGTCAGTCTGATTAGTCCTTTTTGGGGTGACTCTTTGGATATACAGGGGTCAGGGAGCTGCTTAAGGAGATGGTCTGTGCTTTATAGGAGCTCCAGTGCTGAGCTGTGAGCTCCGTTGTTCATTCAGGGTTGTTGGGAGGTTGTTTATGTCTGCTGCAATAGAACTCATAAAACACCACCCTTTTTTTTCCCCCTTAGATGCTCTGTCTTAGGGAGTTGGGGCTTTCTTTATGAGTATCTGTTGCACTGTCCTGCCCCACTAGGTGGCAGTCTATTCACTATTTTCCTGCCAGGTCTCTGACCTCCTGGCACGGGTCCGCCCTGTTGCTGCTGGGCTCCCTTCTGCTGTGGAGCGCTCCTGGCGGAGTCTCTCTGTTATGGCAGGTTGCCTTGGCAACGGCAGGCTGCGTCAGCCCTGGGCGGTACTTCAGTAGGGGCGGATTGCGTCAGCAATGGTGGACACCCCTCCCTCACTGGGCTGCACCGTCCTAGATGCCGGCAGCAAAACTCTCAGCCCCAAGCGTCTCCAGTCACCGCCCTGCTTGTCCCCGTGAGGGTGGTACTGTCGAGCCCGATCACCCAGCTCCCTGCCTCAGAGTCCATTCTCTCTCTCTCTCTCCCCCTCTCCGCAAGCTGAAAGGTCGACTCTCTCACTGGCACCCCAGTAGCCTGCCGATAGGGCACTGGGATCCGTGTGATCTCCCGTGCCACTGCCCACTGCACTGGTTCAGATCACGCTTCCCATGAAACTCCTGGTCTGGCTCACTGTCCAAGTCCCATTCAAACAGATGGACATGCCAATCTGCCCTTCCAAATCTCAGATTTCCGGTTTAACAGGGCACCCAGACCAGTGAGTTCCGTGCGGGGTCCCACTGCGGCGCTGGCCGCGTTAGCCAGCCGCGTTAGCTGGCAAAGCGTCTCATGTCTCTCCCACACCTGGGACTTTCAACGCTCTGTGGGCAAAAAAGGTCCATCCAAGAATGCGGCTAGGACTCACCCTCTGTGCCTTCACTGATAGCTGCAATCCTGAGTTGCTTCTACGATGCCATCTTGCGAGTCTCCTTGTATTTTTAATATAAACATTTTTATGAAAAATTTTCAGCATATATGAAAAGCAGTGAGAATAGCCCAGCCAACTTCCATATGACACGTCACCCAGATTCAGCAAAGGAACACGTGTCTGGCTCAGTTTCCAGGCCTAGGGCTTCTGCATTCCAATCATGGTGGTTCCATTTACAGCCAAGCTCCCTGATTCCAAGCTGTGTCCCCACGCTGGTTGGTAGTTTTCTGGTGGAGTTCCCTTTCAAGAATGGACATTTCCCACCTGGCTCTGGCTTGATGGAGAGAGCCTAGTTCTAGCCCCTGCTGCATACAGGCCTGGGCCTTCTAATTCCTTCTCCATGGAGGCCCCCTATATTTCCAGGGACCCCAGCAGAAGCAAATCCCAGACCATTCCTTAGGGAATTCTTTATGATGCAGAGCCTGCATGGGACACAGGGAACAATCACCACTGCAGACAAACTGAAATTCCAAATTAACAGAGTAGGCCGGGTGCAGTGACTTGGGCCTGCACCCAGCACTTTGGGAGGCCAACGTGGGCGGATCTTGAAGTCAGGAGTTCGAGACCAGCCTGACTAACATGGTGAAACCCCATCTCTACTAAAAATACAAAAATTAGCCAGGCATGCTGGTGTGCACCTGTAATCCCAGCTACTTGGGAGTCTAAGGCAGGAAAATTGCTTGAACCCAGGAGGCAAAGGTTGCAGTGAGCTGAGATCGCACCATTGCACTCCAGCCTGGGTGACAGAGACTCCATCTCAAGAGAAAAAAGAAAGTTAGATCTGAGGAAATTGACATCAGTGGCACACAGAGAAGGGCGAGGGAGAACAAAGGTTTTTTTGTGACACTGCCTAACTCAGTGAACTGTGTGGCCCATTGGCCATGGGTTGGTGCATGGGGATAACAGAGGAGAAGAGGCTTGATAGTGGGCAGGGTCTGACTGTAAAAGGCTTGAAGGCCAAGATAAGGCATGTAGATTTTGTCTTGGGGCAGTGGGGAGCCAGAGAAGGTTTTGGAGCAGGGCAGGTCCATGTAAGATGTGTGTGCTGGGCAGAAAGAAAAAGAATATTTTATTTAACATTGAGTCTGAATAAAATGCAGTACTTTTAATCTTCCCCACATCTGGAAACAACTTAGGAAACTCTTTCCTAAAGTTTCCGAACTTTACTCCTTGCTTTACACTCCATCCAAATTAACCTGCCTTTGTTTCTATTCAGTAATGTTAACCTCCTTTCTACAACTGTCCCTTAGTGTCCTTTTTTCCCTTTTATCTCTGCTACCTTATGTTTAATATCATATTTTAAAATATTGTCTCAATGATAGTTAAATTAGCCATGGGGTGTAGGTAACAAAGAAAATCCCTTCTAAGTCTGTAAACAGGAGGGACTTGTCTTTTTCAGAAAACAAAATAAATGGAAGCAGCAATAACAACAATAAACTAGCATGCTGTGATTTCAGAGTCGATTTGTTATTTACACTAATCAGAAAGACAGGAAACTGTTCTGCAGAAACTTTAAGAGAGACAGTCACTTTTCAAAGATGATGGCTCCTGCTGTTTAAGAAAGAAAAA
>CM038395.1:170590404-170619459 GCA_021498475.1 Saguinus midas
ACTAGGTAGAGCACCCTCTTCCCTAACTACCTATCTGGAAGATATGGTGAAACTCAGTTTCTACCTAAGTTCTCATGATAAAGTTTTGAACCAATCACCTTGGCATCTAGTGCTTCTTTCTTTAGGATTCCAACTGTCCCCATCTTAGGATGGATTGGGTACTCCCTTGTGGGAACTCCCCTGATGCCAGATGTCACTGTTGGGGTGATTCCAGCTGGAAATCTGCCAGGAAAGAACACAGGCATTACTGACTTGTTCTTTATGCTCCTTCAAAGGTCAGAGCTCAATTTCCTTACACCTGATTTCTCATCTACAAAATGGTATTTATAACCCCTCTGTGGGACTCTCCTCCAATATCCTTCTTCCTTTATAAAAATCCATGCATTTTGCTGCCTGGAATGGAGAAAATGTTTTCTACCCTCCCTTGGAGCTCAGTGAGGCCATGTAACTAAGTTCTGACCAAGCAGTAGAAGGCAGAGTCCCGCATGGCACTTTCAAGAAGTTTTCTTAAAGAGCATCCATTTCTGTCCTGCCTGTCTTCTTCATGACTAGAATGTAAACGTGATGCCTGGGGCTAAACAGTGATCTCAAATTATCAGGAGGAAGTGATACATTAAAATGTAAAAGAGCCAAAAGACAGAAAGAATCTAGATCACTTATGCTAGCAAAGATGTTCATCATTTTGGACAGTTTACCTTAAGACTTTGTTCACAAGGGGGCAAGGGAGTGTGAGTTTTCTATCACAGGCAAACCCAATCCTGATGAATTCACTTAATCTATCAATATTACTGTGAGGATTTAAGGAGATAATATAAAGTGCTTAGCAGTTTTTCTGGCTTAAAGTCAGAGGGCAACTTTTTTTTTTTCTCAAAAGTAATGAAATATTAAGGCTATTGAAACTTGGTTCTGAGAACACTGAAAGATGTGGAAAGCCCACAGAACCTCTTTACACATTGGCCAGAGTGGACTGACATTATATCTTAAAAGTTGGTCATAATCAGAATGTTTTTCATTGCTTCTAAATTTTATGCACTATTGGATAAAACTGGAACAGTACTAACTTTGTGTTAGAGAAAATCTTGTTTGCTTGAATATGGTTATTTCTTTTCTTGAGATTATAGATTATTCATTAAATACAGCCTCAGAAATACAGGACCTTCAGCAGAGATAAAATACACTGCCAACCTTGGGAATGGGCTAAGTGGTTTGATAAGAATAGCCTGACAGCACCTGCAGGTCACACAACATTAACTGAGAAAAGAGTGATTGCCTGCCTGCCTGAGACTGCACATGTTTCACAAGAATGCTTTGATCAGTCAGTACAGTGGTTCAGACTGGTATTCCCAGCATGTCAGGAGACTGAGGTGAGAGGATTGCTTGAGCCCAGGATGATGAGACCAGCTTATGCAAATCAGTGAGACCCTGCCTCTAGGAAAACTAATAATAATAATAATAATAATAGCTAGGTATGGTGGTACATGCCTGTCATCTTATCTACTCAAGAGAATCACTTGAGTGCAGGAGGTCAAGGCTGCATTGAGCCAAGATAACACCACTGCACTCCAGTCTGGGTGACAAAGTGAGACCCTGTGTCTAAAAAGAGAGAGAGAGAAAAGCTAAGGCTATTTTCAGGTTAGTTCAGGTTTCATAACAAAAACGTTTTGTGAAATGCTTCAATCACTGTTTGCACTTCTAATTTCCTTTAAAACCTCCCAGATCAGAGAGGTGGTCTTTGAAAATGAGTTCACAGCCTCCCTTGAGTTTTTGGCTTTCTGAATATAGCTAACTTTCCTTTCACCAATATTTGTCTCTAGTCTTTTGGCTTGACAGCAACAGGTGGCCTAGATCTGGGTTTGGTTACAAATTTTGGTAAGCCCAGCCAGAAGCCATGTGCTCTGGGCTGTTTGCACACTCTCAGCTCCCAACAGACAAAGCAATTGATCACAGCATCATACCAGGGCTAACTCATCCATGTTGTTGGGAGGACTTTCTGGTTCCCAAGAGGTGGAGAGATTGATGATGGTAGCAGGTCAGTGCTAACTCACTCACATTATTAGAGGTTAGAAGCAAATTCTCCATGGCACTGGCTACTCATGGTTAAACAGAGCTAGAGACAGCCCCAAAGTCTGCCAAAGAGAGCTGCCAAAACTCTTTCTGCTTCAGGGAAATTTCTCCTTTCCACAAATCAGTGCTGACTGCCCACTTTTGCTTTTAGTTGATGAAAGAAAACTAGCATTTCAGATGAGCTGGTGAGTTCTACAACCAGGTAAGTCTACTGGGGTGCAAAGTAGTAGTCTACTTTCTTTACCACTTGGGCCTTTGGATCATTTGAGGTACTATTGGTAGAAGAAATGACTCATAGTGACTACACACCAGTCTATTCAGTCTACTCTTTATGAAAGCTTGCATTTGAAAGTGCTTCATTTGTTTTGATTGTGTTTTGTTTGTGTGTCACCATGGGAGGTTTTTCATCAATCCCCTCTCAGAGCCCACTGTGGTTCATATTGGCTGACTGGTCAGCCTACAGTGATAACCCTGTGACAAAAAAGATAATCTACTGCAATACAGTGTCACCAACATATGTGCTAGATGAGGAACACAGGTGGCCATTACATGGTTCTTTGAATTTAATGTTATATAGCTTGAACAGTTCTTTCTGATATCAGGAAATTGGGGCCTCATACCTTATATTCAAGCATTTATGTTGGTACATATTAAGCATGTTTCCCAGAAAGGATGCTGGCTGATGGTGTAAACAGGACCAAATCAGGTAAAACCTCTTCACTCTCCATTATCTGAGGAGGAACAGGAGCTGGGATACTCTTGTCAACTATAAACCCTTCACAGGCAAATGATGCTGAGGCTTTGCAGGTGCTTGGCCCAATGCAGCCTGCTCTGGTGCCTGTGCAGGCTCCCATGGAGGCCCCAGCTGCAGTACCAGCACAGTATCCTGAGTTGCCCCCACCCTCTGCCCCCTCCAACAGAGGATTATCCAGAAAACACAGACTTACAGGGTGTGGTGGACCCTCCTCTCTCTCTCTCTCCCCTTTCTTTTTTAAGAGATAGAGTCTCACTCTGTCACCCTGGCTGGAGTGTGGTGGTGCGATCTCCACTTACTGCAACCTCTGCCTCCCATGATCTAGCAATTCTTCCTCAGCCTCCCAAGTAGGTGGGACTATAGGTGGACACCACCACACTGGGCTGATTTTTGTATTTTAGTAGAGATGAGGTTTCACCATGTTGCTCAGGCTGGTCTGGAACTCCTGAGCTCAGACAATCCAACCACCTTGGCCTCTCAAAGTGCTAGGATTACAGGCATGAGCCACCACACCTGGCCCTTTCCTCATTTTAAAGGTAACAAAGAAATAGGCTCCCCTTCTAAGACCTGACAGGGCAACAACTAAATTTGGCCAGAGCATACACCTGCATGGGGCAGAACAATTTCTGTTATGCCAAATTTCTGCTGGAGGATTAAATGCACAGAGCCATTCTCCTAGACTATTTTAGTTATTTATTTTTTCCACCTTTGAATAAGTAAATTGAAAAAATTCAAGCCCATCCGATAGGGATGATCTACAAAGATGACTGAAATATTCAACAGTATTTTTTCTACTCATTATTCCACAAGAGCAGATGTACAAACATTATTAAATTTTATGATAAAAGGAGGTTACTTTTCAACAAAGCTAATGATGAAGCCAGAAGGCTATACAAGGAAGACCCTGCTGGGCCCTCAACACCAAGAGGCAATTTCCTTAGTGAAACTCAAATGAAACCTTAATAAGGAGGATATATCTTGACTGGAGGCTATATCTTAACTCCTTAGAAAGGGATTGCCTAAGCACAATGCCTCAATAAAAAAATGTATGACCTCTGGTAGGAGGCATATTAAAACCCAGCCACTTGGTTGGAACAAGTATATCAGGCTTACAGAAAATATTCAGATATTGACCTAGAGGCTCTGAAACATGTTTGGGTCATAAATATAACTTTCATTGGCCAAAGTGCTCTGACATTAGAGAAAGTTTAAAAGTAGGAAGGCACTGTTGGAATGAACCCTTCCTAGTTTGTAGATACTGCTTACAGTCTTCAATGATAGAGAAAAGCTAGACAGAAAACCATTTTTGTGGAGACTGTTCAAAAGGCAGAAGAGAGCCTGAGAAGAATGAGGGGTGAAATAGAAAGGAGCCCCTAGACAAGGACCAGTGTGCTGACAGTAGGGGAATCTGGACATAATGTGTCCTGATAAGCTACAGAGAAAAGATGGTAACTAAAAAGACAAGGTAGAGAAAAGGGAAATATAAGCCAGAGCAAATGGTGGAGCAGGATTCTGACTCTGATTAAGACTGATGGGGTTCAGGGCCTCCACCTGATTTAAATAATAATTTTCCTACAGGAGCCCTGGGTACAATTCACAGTGGGGAACAAAATGATTGATTTTGGGTTGATACTGCAACAACGTTTCCAGCCAAGACTGGAGTCACTGTGAACTTACAACAGATACTCTTTCTTAAGCCCTAAGAATATAAATTGGGGGATATATGATTGAGGTATAGCATTCTGTATATGCCAGATTGCCCTATTCCATTTGTTATATATATTAAATGTTGAAGTCATGTTTGCTCCTGAGAAACAATATCTAAGAATCCAGGTAACACCCAAACATGTCCTGTGCCTATAGGCACTGGTGATTCAGCCAGACAAAATAACTCAAGAACCATTCCTGCTGGAAGTCTACAACAGAGTGAGTAGCACTGTTTGGGAAGACAGGGAACTTGAACTAGCAGTCAAAGCTTAGCCTGTGCACACTGAATTTAAAAAGAAGCAACCATTCTGCATAAAAACAACACTGCTTAAAAGGTAAATAATTAGAAGGCATACAGGAGGATTACACAGGTTTCTAAAGCATAGAATTATTCAGTCATTACAGTCTTAATACAATACCTCTATCTTGCAGTGAAGAAACCATACTCCAATTGGTATGAATTTGTACAAATTTGAGAGCTATTAATAATATTTTTCAAGATACCCACCCAATATCGGCTAACCCATGTATCCAATTTAAAGCTATTGCAGGGGATTATGGCTCATTCTCAGCATAGGAATTAAAAGATGCTTTTGTTTTGTGGCTACTAATTGAGGAGAAAGCCCAGTTGTTTTTGCACTTGAATGGCAAGATTTGGAGACTAGGGCAAACTTCCAAAACAGCTAGACTGTACTGCTCCAAAGATTTAAATATTCCTCTACCATTTTTGAAAAATATCTTACTAAAATATTTGAGAAACTTGCAATTAAACAGGGAATACTATTACAATGCATGGATAATTTGCTCATTGCTAGCCCCACTTATGAAAACCCTGTATTCCAGTTTTTTATTTGAGACAGGGTCTCACTCTGCCACCCATGCTAGAGTGCAGTGGTGTAATCATAAGTCACTGCAGCCTTGCCCTCCTAGGCTCAAGCAAGTTTCCCACCTTAGCTTCCCAAGTAGCTGGAACTGTATATGTGTACCACTGCACATGGCTAATTAAAAAAATTTGTTGTAGAGATGGAGTCTCACAATGTTGTCTAGGCTGGTCTTGAACTTTTGTGCTTAAGTGATCCTTCAACTGTGGCCTCCTGAAGTGTCTGGATTACAGGTGTGGGCCACTGCACCTGGCCAGTACTAGTTAAAACAACCTGGTGGAACCAGAACATAAAGTATCTCTTTGCAAATATGCAAAGGGCAGGTAGTCTATTCAGGGGTTTGCCTGAAATAAGGTAGACAAAGTCTGATGCCTGACAGGTAACAAGCAATAGCAACTATGAAGGCTCTCAAAAATTAGTCAACTGAAAAGATTCTTAGGTATGGCTGGCTTTTGTCACCTCTGATTCCTAATTTTGGTCTTATAGTAAAGCGCTTATCCAGGCATTTAAAAAGTCAGAGTCAGAACTTTTGTATTGGGCTGTGGAGTGCCAACAGTGATTCAATAACATTAAAGAAAAATTAAGAAAATTCTTTATGGGCCCCCAAGATGTTTACCTTAAACAGTTCTGTTGAATTTCACCCTGATCATGTATACTGATGGCTTATCTTCACAGGCATGGAACAAGAGACAGAAGTCATCTCTCTTTTCTTTTCTTTTCTTTTTTAAATTGTTTTCTTTTAACAATTTTTTAAAATTGCATTTTAGGTTTTGGGGTACATGTGAAGAACATGCAAGATAGTTGCATAGGTACACACGTGGCAGTGTAATTTGCTGCCTTCTTCCTCTTCACCTATATCTGGCATTTCTCCCCATGCTATCTCTCCCCAACATCCCACCCCACACTGTCTCTCCCCTATTCCTTCCAACAGACCCCAGTGTGTGATGCTCTCCTCCCTGTGTCCATGTGTTCTAATTGTTCAACACCCTCCTACAAGTGAGAACATGTGGTATTTTATTTTCTGTTCTTGTGTCAGTTTGCTGAGAATGATGGTCTCCAGGTTCATCCATGTCCCTACAAAGGACACAAACTCATAGTTTTTTATGGCTGCATAATATTCCATGGGATATATGTGCCACATTTTCCATGTCCAGTCTATCATCGATGGGCATTTGTGTTGGTTCCAGGTCTTTGCTATTGTAAACAGTGCTGCAATGAACATTCGTGTCCATGTGTCCTTACAGTAGAATGATTTATAGTCCTTTGGATATATACCCAGTAATGGGATTGCTGTGTCAAATGGAATTTCTATTTCTAAGGCCTTGAGGAGTCACCACACTATCTTTCACAATGGTAGAACTAATTTACACTCCCACCAGCAGTGTAAAAGTGTTCCTATTTCTCCACATCCTCTCCAGCATCTGTTGTCTCCAAATTTTTCAATGATTGCCATTCTAACTGGCATGAGATGGTATCTCAATGTAGTTTTGATTTGCATTTCTCTAATGACCAGTGATGGTGAGCATTTTTTCATATGTTTGGTGGCCTCATGTATGTCTTCTTTTATGTGTATCTGATTGCTTCCCCTGCCCTGTTTTTAATCTTATGTAAAAATGCAGATTCATTGAGCTAGATGAATGCTTAAGTGACTGTTCCCCTCCCCTCTCTTACATGTGAAGGCTAATCAAAGACTCAAAAGAATGCAACTCTTGCCTTTTATTTACCTACATACAAGCTGTCAAAAACTTGGAGGTGGGAATCTATAAAAGATGATTTCAGGTCAGATTTTTGGTCACCTGTTTCCAACTTGGGTGATTTAGAGAGGGTGAGAAAGTAATACCCTTTGGGATCTTGGGATGTGGACCAGCAAAATCCTTACAGCATGTTTGAACTCTTAGTTTTAAGTTTAGAATTAATGGACAGAGTACTTAAATAGACATTTCTCCAAAAAAGATGTACAAATGGCTCACAGCCCCATAAAAATGTTGCATTGCATCCTATAACATCTGTGTTTGTTTTCTCATAAAAACAGTGTTTTAAAATAATGGTTGTCTGGTAAATTGACAGCTCTAGAACAGAAGGTACGCTAGGTTTTTTACCATATTGCTTCAAACCCCATCCCACACATGCACACTCCCAGGGGATGAGTCTTCCAGTTTAAGCAACACGATTGGAGGAATATAAAGTGACAGTATGTAAATTTGGTCAAGGTCTGGGTCTAATAAAGTTAGATTTCTAATAAACTTAGATTTCATGCTGTAGACAAGTTCCAAGTCACTGAAATATTTTTAAACAGAGGAGTGGATTTGTAAATACAATGTCTTGGAAATATTAATCAGGAAGCAGTGTGAAGGATGGTTTGGTGGGGAGAGACCAGAAGCAAGCTGCCAAGTTGGGTTGTGCAATAAACCAGACAATGCAGTAAGGGCTTGGACCTCAAGAGTGGCAGTAGACATGGAGAGGACAAAGGCTGTTCCCCACCAGACTGTAAATCTGGATTGTGTCCCTCCATTCTCCCCTCACTTCTGCCCTGGAGGCTTATATTTAGAGAGCTGTACTCCTAACATGAGACCCTAGGCTTTGTCTTAAAGGAAAAGGCAAAAGTTTCTTATGTGGACTATGTCTGCATTTATTATTATTATTTTTAATTTTTATTGCATTTTAGGTTTTGGGGTACATGTGCAGAACGTGCAAGATAGTTGCATAGGTACACACATGGCAGTGTGTTTGGCTGCCTTCCTCCCCTTCACCCACACTTGGCATTTCTCCCCAGTCTATCCCTCCCCAGCTCATCCCCCCCACTGTCCCTCACTCATTCCCCCCAGTAGACCCCAGTGTGTAGTAGACGCCCTCCCTGTGTTTATGTTCTCATTTTTCTCACCCACCTATAAGTGAGAATATGTGGTATATCCTTTTCTGTTCTTGTGTCAGTTTGCTGAGAATGATGTTCTCCAGATTCATCCATGTCCTTACAAAGGACATAAACTCATCATTTTTGATTGCTGCATAATATTCCATGGTGTATATGTGCCACATTTTCCCAGTCCAGTCTATCATCGATGGGCATTTGGGTTGGTTCCAGGTCTTTGCTATTGTAAACAGTGCTGCAATGAACATTCGTGTGCATGTGTCCTTATAGTAGAACGATTTATAGTCCTTTGGATATATACCCAGTAACGGGATTGCTGGGTCAAATGGAATTTCTATTTCTAGGTCCTTGAGGAATCGCCACACTGTCTTCCACAATGGTTGAACTAATTTACACTCCCACCAGCAGTGTAAAAGTGTTCCTATTTCTCCACATCCTCTCCAGCATCTGTTGTCTCCAGATTTTTAATGATCGCCATTCTAACTGGCATGAGATGGTATCTCAATGTGGTTTTGATTTGCATCTCTCTAATGACCAGTGATGATGAGCATTTTTTTCATGTGTTTGTTGGCCTCATGTATGTCTTCTTTTGTAAAGTGTCTGTTCATATCCTTTGCCCATTTTTGAATGGGCTTGTTTGTTTTTTTCCTGTAAATCTGTTTGAGTTCTTTGTAAATTCTGGATATCAGCCCTTTGTCAGATGCATAAACTGCAAATATTTTTTTCCATTCTGATGGTTGCTGATTCACTCTAGTGACTGTTTCTTTTGCCATGAAGAAGCTGTGGAGTTTGATTAGGTCCCATTTGTCTATTTTGGCTTTTGTTGGCAATGCTTTTGGTGTTTTTGTCATGAAGTTTTTGCCTACTCCTATGTCCTGAATGGTTTTGCCTAGATTTTCTTCTAGCGTTTTTATGGTGCCAGGTCTTATGTTTAAGTCTTTAATCCATCTGGAGTTAATTTTAGTGTAAGGTGTCAGGAAGAGGTCCACGTTCTGCTTTCTGTACATGGCTAGCCAGTTTTCCCAACACCATTTATTAAACAGGGAATCCTTTCCCCATTGCTTGTTCTTGTCTGGTTTATGAAAGATTATATGGCTGTAGATATGTTGTGTTGCTTCCGATGCCTCTGTTCTGTTCCATTGCTCTATATCTCTGTTTTGGTACCAGTACCATGCTGTTTTGATTACTGTAGCCTTGTAGTATAGTTTGAAGTCTGGTAGTGTGATGCCTCCCGCTGTATTCTTTTTGCTTAGAATTGACTTGGCTATGCAGGCTCTCTTTTGGTTCCATATGAAGTTCATGGTGGTTTTTTCCAGTTCTGTGAAGAAATTCAATGGTAGTTTGATGGGGATAGCATTGATTGTGTAAATTACTTTGGGCAGTATAGCCATTTTCACGATATTGATTCTTCCTAACCATGAACATGGAATGTTTCTCCATCTGTTTGTGTCCTCTCTTATTTCGTTGAGCAGTGGTTTGTAGTTTTCCTTAAAGAGGTCCCTTACATTCCTTGTGAGTTGTATTCCTAGGTATTTTATTTTCTTTGTAGCAATTGTGAATGGCAGTTCATTCTTGATTTGGTTCTCTTTAAGTCTGTTATTGGTGTATAGGAATGCTTGTGATTTTTGCACATTGATTTTATATCCTGAGACTTTGCTGAAGTTGCTTATCAGTTTCAGGAGTTTTTGGGCTGAGGTGATGGGGTCTTCTAGGTATACTATCATGTCGTCTGCAAATAGAGACAATTTGGCTTCCACCTTTCCTATTTGAATACCCTTTATTTCTTTTTCTTGCCTGATTGCTCTGGCTAGAACTTCCAGTACTATGTTGAATAGGAGTGGTGAGAGAGGGCATCCTTGTCTAGTGCCGGATTTCAAAGGAATGCTTCCAGTTTTTCCAACACCATTTATTAAACAGGGAATCCTTTCCCCATTGCTTGTTTTGTCTGGTTTATCAAAGATTATATGGTTGTAGATATGTTGTGTTGCCTCCGATGCCTCTGTTCTGTTCCATTGGTCTATATCTCTGTTTTGGTACCAGTACCATGCTGTTTTGATTACTGTAGCCTTGTAGTATAGTTTGAAGTCTGGTAGTGTGATGCCTCCCGCTGTGTTCTTTTGCTTAGAATTGACTTGGCTATGCAGGCTCTCTTTTGGTTCCATATGAAGTTCATGGTGGTTTTCCAGTTCTGTGAAGAAATTCAATGGTAGTTTGATGGGGATAGCATTGATTGTGTAAATTACTTTGGGCAGTATAGCCATTTTCACGATATTGATTCTTCCTAACCATGAACATGGAATGTTTCTCCATCTGTTTGTGTCCTCTCTTATTTCGTTGAGCAGTGGTTTGTAGTTTTCCTTAAAGAGGTCCCTTACATTCCTTGTGAGTTGTATTCCTAGGTATTTTATTTTCTTTGTAGCAATTGTGAATGGCAGTTCATTCTTGATTTGGTTCTCTTTAAGTCTGTTATTGGTGTATAGGAATGCTTGTGATTTTTGCACATTGATTTTATATCCTGAGACTTTGCTGAAGTTGCTTATCAGTTTCAGGAGTTTTGGGCTGAGGTGATGGGGTCTTCTAGGTATACTATCATGTCGTCTGCAAATAGAGACAATTTGGCTTCCACCTTTCCTATTTGAATACCCTTTATTTCTTTTTCTTGCCTGATTGCTCTGGCTAGAACTTCCAGTACTATGTTGAATAGGAGTGGTGAGAGAGGGCATCCTTGTCTAGTGCCGGATTTCAAAGGAATGCTTCCAGTTTTGCCCATTAAGTATGATATTGGCTGTTGGTTTGTCATAAATAGCTTTTATTACTTTGAGATATGTTCCATCAATACCAAGTTTATTGAGGGTTTTAGCATAAAGGGCTGTTGAATTTTGTCAAATGCCTTCTCTGCATCAATTGAGATAATCATGTGGTTTTGTTTTGCTTCTGTTTATGTGGTGAATTACATTTATAGACTTGCGTATGTTGAACCAGCCTTGCATCCCAGGATGAATCCTACTTGATCATGATGGATAAGTTTTTAATGTGCTGTTGCAATCGGTTTGCCAGTATTTTATTGAAGATTTTGCATCTATGTTCATCATGGATATTGGCCTGAAGTTTTCTTTTCTTGTTGAGTCTCTGCCAGGTTTTGGTATCAGGATGATGTTGGTCTCATAAAATGATTTGGGAAGGGTTCCCTCTTTTTGAATTATTTGGAATAGTTTCAGAAGGAATGGTACCAGATCCTCTTTGTGTGTCTGGTAGAATTCGGCTGTGAACCCATCTGGACCTGGGCTTTTTTGTGTGGTAGGCTCTTAATTGCTGCCTCAACTTCAGACCTTGTTATTGGTCTATTCATAGTTTGCTTCCTCCTGGTTTAGGCTTGGGAGGACACAGGCAGGAATTTATCCATTTCTTCCTGGTTTACTAGTTTATGTGCATAGAGTTGTTTGTAGTATTCTCTGATGATGGTTTGAATTTCTGTGGAATCTGTGGTGATTTCCCTTTATCGTTTTTATTGCATCTATTTGGTTGTTCTCTCTTTTCTTTTTATCAGTCTGGCTAGTGGTCTGTCTATTTTGTTGATCTTTTCAAAAAACCAGCTCTTGGATTTATTGATTTTTTGAAGGGTTTTTTTGTCTCTATCTCCTTCAGTTCTGCTCTGATCTTAGTTATTTCTTGTCTTCTGCTAGGTTTTGAGCTTTTTTGATCTTGCTCCTCTAGCTCTTTCAATTTTGATGATAGGGTGTCAATTTTGGATCTCTCCACTCTTCTCATGTGGGCACTTATTGCTATATATTTTCCTCTACAGACTGCTTTAAATGTGTCCCAGAGATTCTGGTATGTTGTGTCTTCATTCTCATTGGTTTCAAAGAACTTCTTTATTTCTGCCTTCATTTCATTGTTTATCAATCAACATTCAAGAGCCAGTTGTTCAGTTTCCATGAAGCTGTGCGGTTCTGAGTTAGTTTCTGAATTCTGAGTTCTAACTTGATTGCACTATGGTCTGAGAGACTGTTTGTTATGATTTCAGTTGTTTTGCATTTGCTGAGGTGCTTTACTTCCAATTATGTGGTCAATTTTGGAGTAGGTGTGATGTGGTGCTGAGAAGAATGTATATTCTGTGGATTTGGGGTGGAGAGTTCTGTAAATGTCTATCAGGTTTGCTTGTTCCAGGTCTGAGTTCAAGTCCTGGATATCCTTGTTAATTTTCTGTCTGGTTGATCTGTCTGATATTGACAGTGGAGTGTTAAAGTCTCCCACTATTATTGTGTGGGAGTCTAAGTCTCTTTGTAAGTCATTAAGAACTTGCCTTATATATCTGGGTGCTCCTGCATTGGGTCCATATATATTTAGAATCATTAGCTCTTCTTGTTGTATCGATCCTTTTACCATTATGTAATGACTTCTTTGTCTCTTTTGATCTTTGTTGCTTTAAAGTCTATTTTATCAGAGATGAGAATTGCAACTCCTGCTTTTTTGCTCTCCATTTGCTTGGTAAATCTTCCTCCATCCCTTTATTTTGAGCCTTTGTGTATCCTTGCATGTGAGATGGGTTTCCTGGATACAGCACACCGATGGGTTTTGGTTTTTATCCAATTTGCCAGTCTGTGTCTTTTGATTGGTGCATTTAGCCCATTTACATTTAGGGTTAATATTGTTATGTGTGAATTTGATACTGCCATTTTGATGCTAGCTGGCTGTTTTGCCCATTGGTTCATGTAGATTCTTCATTTTGTTGATGCTCTTTAGCATTTGGTATGCTTTTAGGATGGCTGGTACTGGTTGTTTCTTTCTATGTGTAGTGCCTCTTTCAGGAGCTCTTGTAAAGCAGGCCTAGTGGTGACAAAATCTCTGAGTACTTGCTTGTTGATGAAGGATTTTATTTTCCTTCACTTATGAAGCTCAGTTTGGCTGGATATGAAATTCTGGGTTGAAAGTTCTTTTCTTCTGCTAGGTTTTGAGCTTTTTGATCTTGCTCCTCTAGCTCTTTCAATTTTGATGATAGGGTGTCAATTTTGGATCTCTCCACTCTTCTCATGTGGGCACTTATTGCTATATATTTTCCTCTACTGACTGCTTTAAATGTGTCCCAGAGATTCTGGTATGTTGTGTCTTCGTTCTCATTGGTTTCAAAGAACTTCTTTATTTCTGCCTTCATTTCATTGTTTATCCAATCAACATTCAAGAGCCAGTTGTTCAGTTTCCATGAAGCTATGCGGTTCTGAGTTTGTTTCTGAATTCTGAGTTCTAACTTGATTGCACTGTGGTCTGAGAGACTGTTTGTTATGATTTCTGTTGTTTTGCATTTGCTGAGGAGTGCTTTACTTCCAATTATGTGGTCAATTTTGGAGTAGGTGTTATGTGGTGCTGAGAAGAATGGATATTCTGTGGATTTGGGGTGGCGAGTTCTGTAAATGTCTATCAGGTTTGCCTGTTCCAGGTTTGAGTTCAAGTCCTGGATATCCTTTTTAAGTTTCTGTCTGGTTGATCTGTCTGATATTGACAGTGGAGTGTTAAAGTCTCCCACTATTATTGTGTGGGAGTCTAAGTCTCTTTGAAAGTAATTAAGAACTTGCCTTATATATCTGGGTGCTCCTGAATTAGGTCCATATATATTTAGAATCATTAGCTCTTCTTGTTGTATCAATCCTTTTACCATTACGTGATGACGTTCTTTGTCTCTTTTGATCTTTGTTACCTTAAAGTATATTTTATCAGAGATGAGAATTGCAACTCCTGCTTTTTTTTGCTCTCCATTTGCTTGGTAAATCTTCCTTCATCCCTGTATTTTGAGCCTTTGTGTATCCTTGCATGTGAGATGGGTTTCCTGGATACAGCACACCGATGGGTTTTGTTTTTTTATCCAATTTGCCAGTCTGTGTCTTTTGATTGGTGCATTTAGCCCATTTATTTTTAGGGTTAATATTGTTATGTGTGAATTTGGTACTGCCATTTTGATGGTAGCTGGCTGTTTTGCCCATTGGTTCATGTGGATTCTTCATGCTGTTGATGCTCTTTAGCATTTGGTATGCTTTTAGGATGGCTGGTACTGGTTGTTTCTTTCTATGTGTAGTGCCTCTTTCAGGATCTCTTGTAAAGCCAGCCTATTGGTGCCAAAATCTCTGAGTACTTCCTTGTTGATCAAGGATTCTTTTTTTTTTTTTTTTCACTTATGAAGCTCAGTTTGGCTGGATATCAAATTCTGGGTTGAAATTTCTTTTCTTTAAGGATGTTGAATATTCGCCCCCACTCTCTTCTGGCCTGTAGAGTCTCTGCCGACAGATCTGCTGTGAGTCTGATGGGCTTCCCTTTGTGTGTGACCTGACCTTTCTCTCTGGCTGCCCTTAGTATTTTCTCCTTCATTTCAACCCTGGTGAATCTGACGATTATGTGCCTTGGGGTTGCTCTTCTTGTGGAGTATCTTTGTGGTGTTCTCTGTATTTCCTGGAGTTGAGTATTGACCTGCCTTGCTAGGTTGGGGAAATTTTTCTGGATAATATCCTGAAGAGTATTTTCCAGCTTGGATTCATTCTCTTCATCACATTCTGGTACACCTGTCAAACATAGGTTGGGTCTCTTCACATAGTCCCACATTTCTTGGAGATTTTGTTCCTTCCTTTTTGTGCTTTTTTTTTCTAATCTTGGTTTCTCATTTTATTTCATTGAGTTGATCTTCAACTTCTGATATTCTTTCTTCTGCTTAGTCAATTAGGCTCTTGAATCTTGTGCATGCTTTGTGAAGTTATCGTGTTATGTTTTTCAGCTCCTTTAATTCATTCATATTCCTCTCAGTTGTCCATTCTTGTTATCATTTCCTCAAATCTTTTTTCATATCTTTTTTCAAGGTTTTTAGTTTCTTTGCATTGATTTAGAAAATGTTCTTTTAGCTCACTGAAGTTTCTCATTATCCACCTTCTGAAGTCTGATTCCATCATTTCATCACTCTCATTCTCCGTCCAGCTTTGTTCCCTTGCTGCTGAGAAGTTTTGGACCTTTGCAGGTTGTAAGGTGTTTTGGTTTTAGGTGTTTTCCTCCTTTTTGTGCTGGTTTCTTTTCATCTTTGAGGATTTATCCACCTGTCATCTTAGTAGTTGTTGATTTTTCAATTGGGTCTCTGAGTGGATGCCCAGATTGTTGATGATGAAGTATTTCTGTTACATAGTTTTTCTTCTAATGGTCTAGCCCCTCTGCTGTACAAGTACTGAGGTCCACTCCAGGCCCTGCTTGTCTGGGGAACACCTGTAGCAGCTGCAGAACAGTGAGGGATGCTACCAGTTTCTTCTTCGGCTATCTTTGTTTCAGAATGATGCCCGGCAAATGTCATTCTGATTAGTCCTTTTTAGAGGTGACTCTTTGGATATACAGGGGTCAGTGAGCTGCTTGAGGAGATGGTGTGTACTTTATAGGAGCTCCAGTGCTGAACTGTGAGCTCCGTTGTTCATTCAGGGTTTTAGGGCACCTGTGTTTCAGTCTTCCGCAGCAGAACTTATAAATCCCCCCTTTTTTCCCTCAGATGCTCTGTCTCAGGGATTTGGGGCTTTCTTTATGAGTATCTGTTGCACTGTCCTGCCCGGCTAGGAGGTAGTCTATTCACTATTTGCCAGCCGAGGCTCCGCCCTGCTAGCGTGGGTCTGCCCTGCTGCCGTGGGGCTCCATTCTGCTGTGGTGAGCTCCGCCCTGCTGGCAGAGTCTCTCTGTTGTGGTGGGTTGCCTCGGCAACAGCAGGCTGCGTCAGCACTGGGCAGTACTTCAGTAGTGGCAGTGTGTGTCCATAGTGGCACTTGCCCCTCCCCCACTGGGCTGCACCATCCTAGATTCAACTGTGTCCACAGCAAAACTCTCAACCCTGAGTGCTTCCAATCACTCCCCTGCTTGTCCCCATGAGGGTGGGACCCACCGAGCCCAATCACCTTGCTTTCTGCCTCAGAGTCCATCCTCTCTCTCTCTCTCTCTCTCTCTCTCTCTCTCTCTCTCTTTTCTCCCCAATTTGAATGGTTGACTCTGTCACTGGCGCCCCAGTTGCTTGCTGATAGGGCACTGGGATCCGTGCAATCTCTAGTGCTGCTGCCCACTGCACTGGCTCAAATCACGCTTCCAGGAATCTCCTGGTCTGGCTCACTGTCCAAGTCCCAGTTAGTCAGATGGACATGTCAGTCTGCCCTTCCAAATCTCAGATTGCTGGTTTAACAGGGCACCCAGACCGGTGATTTTTGTGCTGGGTGCCGCTGAGCTGTGGCGCTGGCTGAACTGGCCGTGTGAGCCAAAACACCAGCTTCGCTGGCATCCCGTGTCTCTCCTACACCTGGGACTTTCCCTGTTCTGTGGGCAACATAGGTCTGTCTGAGAATGTGGCTAGGACTCACCCTCTGTGCCTTCACTGAGAGCTGCAATCCTGAGTTGTTTCTATGGTGCCATCTTGGAATATCCCCTGCATTTATTATTAAACAACCTTAGATGATGCCATTGATTGAATGAACTCAAAGACCTTCTTTATAAATTCCCCTCAAAACTCAGGGCTAGGAAGAAAACTTCTTGTACTACTAAAGAAATGTTTTCTATAACTGGACAGTGAGAGCTATAGAAACCCATTATACATTCTTCTTTGTCTTCACTGCTAGTGATCTCAGAGCTAAATATTGTACATTGTTTTAGTTTTCTTTGGCCAGCATTAAAATTTTTTTTTGTTCTCATTCCTTCTTGCTGGTTTCAAGTACATGTTCTAATAAAGTCTGACTGCTTGCATCCACGTTCCCCACTCCACCATTCAACTAGCTGAATGACCTTGGCATATAAATTAAGCCTTCTAAGTCTCCGCTTTTCTCATTAATAAACTAAAGATAATAATAGGACCTATGTTCTAGAATTCTTATGAGATAAATGAGATAATCCTGGTAACAAAGGCCTTAGCACCTTACATGTCATTGTGGAAGCTTAACCAATGGTAGCTATTACTAATATGAATTGGGTTTGGTTTCAGCATTTCTCTGCTTTTATAATAAATTTATGTAGATCCTCCTTTAGAAAGAGAGTATGTAGGAGGTATGAGTTTGTTTTCAACAAGCAATTCTTGAAGGAACTAAGAGTGAGAACTCAGTCACTCCTGCCATAATGGCAGCAAGCCCTTCATAAGGGATGTACCCCCATGGTCCAAACATCACCCCCAGATGTCACCTCCAATACTGGAAATCTGATTTCAATATGAGACTTAGTGGGGCCAAACAAACCACATCCAAACTGTAGCACCTAAATATTGGGGAAAGTTCATGAAATGTGCCTGTGCTATAAGAGAAAACATCATTAGAGACCAGATTATTCCTGTCACCAAAACCCCACATGCCTCACTCTGGAACAGTACAAGATGTGCCCTAATAAGATTTGCTTCTCTCAACCCTAGTTTCTTAGATTATGATGTCTATCTCGATATACTTTAGCTCATTAATCCACATCATATTGGGTGTGGGAACCTATTGTTTCTTCACATAATATAGGTTGAAATACTTAGTCAAATTAAATTTTCAGTGATGCTTGAAAATGGGGGAGTAGAACTCAGGAAGGTGGTAAGGGATATATGGATTTGATCGCCTCTGGAAAACAACAAAAACACATGTGTGTGGTGGTCCTGGTGTAAAGAAACCTGAGCTGACAGTGTGTAAGAATATAGCTTGGACAGTTACATACAGTACATGATACTTGAAAATGATGATAAATGACTGTTACTGGTTTGTGTTTACAATACCTTTACTCTTATTTTAGAATGTACTCTTTCTAGTTTTGTTTTGGTTTTAGGTGTTTTCCTCCTTTTGTGCTGGTTTCTTCCCATCTTTATGGATTTATCCACCTGTCATCTTAGTAGTTGCTGATTTTTCAATTGGGTCTCTGAGTGGATGCCCAGATTGTTGATGATGAAGTATTTCTGTTACTTAGTTTTCCTTCTAATGGTCTAGCCCTCTGCTGTATGAGTGCTGAGGTCCACTCCAGGCCCTGCTTGTCTGGGGAACACCTGTAGCAGCTGCAGAACAGTGAGGGATGCTACCAGTTTCTTCTTCTGCTATCTTTGTTTCAGAATGATGCCCGCCAAATGTCATTCTGATTAGTCCTTTTAGAGGTGACTCTTTGGATATACAGGGGTCAGTGAGCTGCTTGAGGAGACAGTCTGTACTTTATAGGAGCTCCAGTGCTGAGCTGTGAGCTCCATTGTTCATTCAGGGTTTTAGGGCACCTGTGTTTCAGTCTGCTGCAGCAGAACTTATAAATCCCCCCTTTTTTCCCTCAGATGCTCTGTCTCAGGGATTTGGGGCTTTCTTTATGAGTATCTGTTGCACTGTCCTGCCCGGCTAGGAGGTAGTCTATTCACTATTTGCCAGCCGAGGCTCCGCCCTGCTAGCGTGGGTCTGCCCTGCTGCCGTGGGGCTCCATTCTGCTGTGGTGAGCTCCGCCCTGCTGGCAGAGTCTCTCTGTTGTGGTGGGTTGCCTCGGCAACAGCAGGCTGCGTCAGCACTGGGCAGTACTTCAGTATTGGCAGAGTGTGTCCATAGTGGCGATTGCCCCTCCCCCACTGGGCTGCACCATCCTAGATTCAACTGTGTCCACAGCAAAACTCTCAACCCCGAGCGCTTCCAATCACTGCCCTGCTTGTCCCCATGAGGGTGGGACCCACCGAGCCCAATCACCTTGCTTTCTGCCTCAGAGTCCATCCTCTCTCTCTCTCTCTCTCTTTTTCTCCCCAATTTGAATGGTTGACTCTGTCACTGGCGCCCCAGTTGCTTGCTGATAGGGCACTGGGATCCGTGCAATCTCTAGTGCTGCTGCCCACTGCACTGGCTCAAATCACGCTTCCCGGGAATCTCCTGGTCTGGCTCACTGTCCAAGTCCCAGTTAGTCAGATGGACATGTCAGTCTGCCCTTCCAAATCTCAGATTGCTGGTTTAACAGGGCACCCAGACCGGTGATTTTTGTGCTGGGTGCCGCTGAGCTGTGGCGCTGGCTGAACTGGCCGTGTGAGCCAAAACACCAGCTTCGCTGGCATCCCGTGTCTCTCCTACACCTGGGACTTTCCCTGTTCTGTGGGCAACATAGGTCTGTCTGAGAATGTGGCTAGGACTCACCCTCTGTGCCTTCACTGAGAGCTGCAATCCTGAGTTGTTTCTATGGTGCCATCTTGGAATATCCCCTGCATTTATTATTAAACAACCTTAGATGATGCCATTGATTGAATGAACTCAAAGACCTTCTTTATAAATTCCCCTCAAAACTCAGGGCTAGGAAGAAAACTTCTTGTACTACTAAAGAAATGTTTTCTATAACTGGACAGTGAGAGCTATAGAAACCCATTATACATTCTTCTTTGTCTTCACTGCTAGTGATCTCAGAGCTAAATATTGTACATTGGTTTTAGTTTTCTTTGGCCAGCATTAAAATTTTTTTTTTGTTCTCATTCCTTCTTGCTGGTTTCAAGTACATGTTCTAATAAAGTCTGACTGCTTGCATCCACATTCCCCACTCCACCATTCAACTAGCTGAATGACCTTGGCATATAAATTAAGCCTTCTAAGTCTCTGCTTTTCTCATTAATAAACTAAAGATAATAATAGGACCAATGTTCTAGAATTCTTATGAGATAAATGAGATAATCCTGGTAACAAAGGCCTTAGCACCTTACATGTCATTGTGGAAGCTTAACCAATGGTAGCTATTACCAATATGAATTGGGTTTGGTTTCAGCATTTCTCTGCTTTTATAATAAATTTATGTAGATCCTCCTTTAGAAAGAGAGCATGTAGGAGGTACGAGTTTGTTTTCAACAAGCAATTCTTGAAGGAACTAAGAGTGAGAACTCAGTCACTCCTGCCATAATGGCAGCAAGCCCTTCATAAGGGATGTACCCCCACGGTCCAAACATCACCCCCAGATGTCACCTCCAATACTGGAAATCTGATTTCAATATGAGACTTAGTGGGGCCAAACAAACCACATCCAAACCGTAGCACCTAAATATTGGGAAAAGTTCATGAAATGTGCCTGTGCTATAAGAGAAAACATCATTAGAGACCAGATTATTCCTGTCACCAAAACCCCACATGCCTCACTCTGGAACAGTACAAGATGTGCCCTAATAAGATTTGCTTCTCTCAACCCTAGTTTCTTAGATTATGATGTCTATCTTGATATACTTTAGCTCATTAATCCACATCATAGGGGGTGTGGGAACCTATTGTTTCTTCACATAATATAGGTTGAAATACTTAGTCAAATTAAATTTTCAGTGATGCTTGAAAATGGGGGAGTAGAACTCAGGAAGGTGGTAAAAGCGGGATATATGGATTTGATCACCTCTGGAAAACAACAAAAACACATGTGTGTGGTGGTCCTGGTGTAAAGAAACCTGAGCTGACAGTGTGTAAGAATATAGCTTGGACAGTTACATACAGTACATGATACTTGAAAATGATGATAAATGACTGTTACTGGTTTGTGTTTACAATACTTTTACTCTTATTTTAGAATGTACTCTTTCTAGTTTTGTTTTGGAGACAGAGTCTCATTCTGTTGCCTAGCCTGGATTGCAGTGGCATAATCATAGCTCACTAAAGTATTGAACCCCTGGGCTCATGCCATCCTCTCACCTAAGCCTAGCAAGTAGAAGGACAACAGATGTATCATCACGCCTAATTAATTATTTTTATTTTTTTGTAGAGGTAGGTTCTTGCTCTGTTGTCTAAGTTGGTCTTAAACTCCTGGCTATTGTGATTCTTTCACCTTGTCCTCCCAAAGTGCAGAGATTACAGGTATAAGGCACATGCCCAGCCCCTGCTTTCTAAAAACAAAGCTTTCTGAAAAGCAGATTCAGGCAAGATACTTCAGTAGGTATCCCAGAAGAAAGCATTGTTACCATAACTTGGGGCAGCTTCATGCAAGTTATTGCCTCTGAAGACCTTCCAATAGGACAACATGTGGAAGACAGTGATATTGATGAACCTGACCCTGTGTAGGCCTGAATGAATGTGTGTGTTTGTGTCCTAAATTTTTTAAAAAATTTTTTATTGCATTATAGGTTTTGGGGTACATGTACAGAACGTGAAAAATAGTTGCATAGGTACACACATGTCAGTGTGCTTTGCTGCTTTCCTCCCCTTCACCCACACTTGGCATTTATCCCCAGGCTATCCCTCCCCATCCCCCCACACTGTCCCTCCTCCTTCCCCCCAATAGACCCCAGTGTGTAGTAGAACCCCTCCCTGTGTCCATGTGTTCTCATTTTTCTCACCCGCCTATGAGTGAGAATATGCGGTATTTCTTTTTCTGTTCTTGTGTCAGTTTCCTGAGAATGATGTTCTCCAGATTCATCCATGTCCTTACAAAGGACACAAACTCATCATTTTTGATTGCTGCATAATATTCCATGGTGTATATGTGCCACATTTTCCCAGTCCAGTCTATCATCGTTGGGCATTTGGGTTGGTTCCAGGTCTTTGCTATTGTAAACAGTGCTGCAACGAACATTCGTGTGCATGTGTCCTTATAGTAGAACGATTTATAGTCCTTTGGATATATACCCAGTAATGGGATTGCTGGGTCAAATGGAATCTCTATTTCTAGGTCCTTGAGGAATCGCCACACTGTCTTCCACAATGGTTGAACTAATTTACACTCCCACCAACAGTGTAAGAGTGTTCCTATTTCTCCACATCCTCTCCAGCATCTGCTGTCCCCAGATTTTTTAATGATCGCCATTCTAACTGGCGTGAGATGGTATCTCAATGTGGTTTTGATTTTCATCTCTCTAATGACCAGTGATGATGAGCATTTTTTCATATGTTTGTTGGCCTCATGTATGTCTTCTATTGTAAAGTGTTTGTTCATATCCTTTGCCCATTTCTGAATGGGCTTGATTGTTTTTCTCCTGTAAATCTGTGAGTTCTTTGTAAATTCTGTATATTAGCCCTTTGTCCGATGCGTAAACTGCAAAGATTTTTTCCCATTCTGATGGTTGCTGATTCACTCTAGTGACTGTTTCTTTTGCCGTGCAGAAGTTGTGGAGTTTGATTAGGTCCTATTTGTCTATTTTGGCTTTTGTTGCCAATGCTTTTGGTGTTTTGGTCATGAAGTCCTTGCCTACTCCTATGTCCTGAATGGTTTTGCCTAGACTTTCTTCTAGGGTTTTTATGGTGCCAGGTCTTATGTTTAAGTCTTTAATCCATCTGGAGTTAATTTTAGTGTAAGGTGTCAGGAAGGGGTCCAGTTTCTGCTTTCTGCATATGGCTAGCCAGTTTTCCCAACACCATTTATTAAACAGAGAATCCTTTCCCCATTGCTTATTTTTGTCTGGTTTATCAAAAATTATATGGTTGTAGATATGTTGTGTTGCCTCCAATGCCTCTGTTCTGTTCCATTGGTCTATATGTCTGTTTTGGTACCAGTACCATGCTGTTTTGATTACTGTAGCCTTGTACTATAGTTTGAAGTCTGGTAGTGTGATGCCTCCCGCTGTGTTCTTTTTGCTTAGAATTGACTTGGCTATGCGAGCTCTCTTCTGGTTCCATATGAAGTTCATGGTGTTTTTTTCCAGTTCTGTGAGGAAATTCAATTGTAGTTTGATGGTGATAGCATTGATTGTGTAAATTACTTTGGGCAGTATAGCCATTTTCACGATATTGATTCTTCCTAACCATGAACATGGAATGTTTCTCCATCTGTTTGTGTCCTCTCTTATTTCATTGAGCAGTGGTTTGTAGTTTTCCTTGAAGAGGTCCCTTACATTTCTTGTGAGTTGTATTCCTAGGTATTTTATTTTCTTTGTAGCAATTGTGAATGGCAGTTCATTCTTGATTTGGTTCTCTTTTAGTCTGTTATTTGTGTATAGGAATGCTTCTGATTTTTGCACATTGATTTTATATCCTGAGACTTTACTGAAGTTGCTTATCAGTTTCAGGAGCTTTTGGGCTGAGGTGATGGGGTCTTCTAGGTATACTATCATGTCATCTGCAAATAGAGACAATTTGGCTTCCACCTTTCCTATTTGAATACCCTTTATTTCTTTTCTTGCCTGATTGCTCTGGCTAGAACTTCCAGTACTATGTTGAATAGGAGTGGTGAGAGAGGGCATCCTTGTCTAGTGCCAGATTTCAAAGGAATGCTTCCAGTTTTGCCCATTCAGTATGATATTGGCTGTTGGTTTGTCATAAATAGCTTTTATTACTTTGAGATATGTTCCATCAATACCAAGTTTATTGAGGGTTTTAGCATAAAGGGCTGTTGAATTTTGTCAAATGCCTTCTCTGCATCAATTGAGATAATCATGTGGTTTTGTTTTGCTTCTGTTTATGTGGTGAATTACATTTATAGACTTGTGCATGTTGAACCAGCCTTGCATCCCTGGGATGAATCCTACTTGATCATGATGGATAAGTTTTTAATGTGCTGTTGCAATCGGTTTGCCAGTATTTTATTGAAGATTTTGCATCTATGTTCATCATGGATATTGGCCTGAAGTTTTCTTTTCTTGTTGAGTCTCTGCGGGTTTTGGTATCAGGATGATGTTGGTCTCATAAAATGATTTGGGAAGGTTCCCTCTTTTGGATTATTTGGAATAGTTTCAGAAGGAATGGTACCAGATCCTCTTGTGTGTCTGGTAGAATTTGGCTGTGAACCCATCTGGACCTGGGCTTTTTGTGTGGTAGGCTCTTAATTGCTGCCTCAACTTCAGACCTTGTTATTGGTCTATTCATAGTTTGGCTTCCTCCTGGTTTAGGCTTGGGAGGACACAGGTGTCCAGGAATTTATCCATTTCTTCCTGGTTTACTAGTTTATGTGCATAGAGTTGTTTGTAGTATTCTCTGATGATGGTTTGAATTTCTGTGGAATCTGTGGTGATTTCCCTTTATTGTTTTTTATTGCATCTATTTGGTTGTTCTCTCTTTTCTTTTTATCAGTCTGGCTAGTGGTCTGTCTATTTTGTTGATCTTTTCAAAAACCAGCTCTTGGATTTATTGATTTTTGAAGGGTTTTCTTGTCTCTATCTCCTTCAGTTCTGCTCTGATCTTAGTTATTTCTTGTCTTCTGCTAGGTTTTGAGCTTTTTGATCTTGCTCCTCTAGCTCTTTCAATTTTGACAATAGGGTGTCAATTTTGGATCTCTCCAATCTTCTCATATGGGCACTTATTGCTATATATTTCCCTCTACAGACTGCTTTCAATGTGTCCCAGAGATTCCGGTACGTTGTGTCTTCATTCTCGTTGGTTTCATAGAACTTCTTTATTTCTGCCTTCATTTCATTGTTTATCCAATCAACATTCAAGAGCCAGTTGTTCAGTTTCCATGAAGCTGTGCAGTTCTGAGTTGTTTTCTGAATTCTGAGTTCTAACTTGATTGCACTATGGTCTGAGAGACTGTTTGTTATGATTTCAGTTGTTTTGCATTTGCTGAGGAGTGCTTTACTTTCAATTATGTGGTCAATTTTGGAGTAGGTGTGATGTGGTGCTGAGAAGAATGTATATTCTGTGGATTTGGGGTGGAGAGTTCTGTAAATGTCTATCAGGTTTGCTTGTTCCAGGTCTGAGTTCAAGCCCTGGATATTCTTGTTAATTTTCTGTCTGGTTGATCTGTCTAATATTGACAGTGGAGTGTTAAAGTCTCCCACTATTATTGTGTGGGAGTCTAAGTCTCTTTGTAAGTCATTAAGAACTTGCCTTATATATCTGGGTGCTCCTGTATTGGGTCCATATATATTTAGGATCCTTTGCTCTTCTTGTTGTATCGATTTTTTTACCATTATGTAATAACCTTCTTTGTGTCTTTTGATCTTTGTTGCTTTAAAGTCTATTTTATCAGAGACGAGAATTGCAACTCCTGCTTTTTTTTGCTCTCCATTTGCTTGGTAAATCTTCCTCCATCCCTTTATTTTGAGCCTTTGTGTATCCTTGCATGTGAGATGGGTTTCCTGGATACAGCACACCTATGGGTTTTGGTTTTTTATCCAATTTGCCAGTCTGTGTCTTTTGATTGGTGCATTTAGTCCATTTACATTTAGGGTTAATATTGTTATGTGTGAATTTGATACTGCCATTTTGATGCTAGCTGGCTGTTTTGCCCATTAGTTGATGCAGATTCTTCATTTTGTTGATGCTCTTTAGCATTTGGTATGTTTTTGGAATGGCTGGTACTGGTTGTTCCTTTCTATGTGTAGTGCCTCTTTCAGGAGCTCTTGTAAAGCAGGCCTGGTGGTGACAAAATCTCTGAGTACTTGCTTGTTGGCAAAGGATTTTATTTTCCTTCACTTATGAAGCTCAGTTTGGCTGGATATGAAATTCTGGGTTGAAAGTTCTTTTCTTTAAGGATGTTGAATATTGGCCCCCACTCTCTTCTGGCTTGTAGAGTCTCTGCCGAGAGATCTGCTGTGAGTCTGATGGGCTTCCCTTTGTGGGTGACCCGACCTTTCTCTCTGGCTGCCCTTAGTATTTTCTCCTTCATTTCAACCCTGGTGAATCTGATGATTATGTGCCTTGGGGTTGCTCTTCTTGTGGAATATCTTTGTGGTGTTCTCTGTATTTCCTGGACTTGAGTATTGGCCTGCCTTGCTAGGTTGGGGAAATTTTCCTGGATAATATCCTGAAGAGTATTTTCCAGCTTGGATTCATTCTCTTCATCACATTCTGGTACACCTATCAAACGTAGGTTGGGTCTCTTCACATAGTCCCACATTTCTTGGAGATTTTGTTCATTCCTTTTGCACTTTTTCTCTAATCTTGGTTTCTTGTTTTATTTCATTGAGTTGATCTTGACTTCTGATATCCTTTCTTCTGCTTGGTCAATTCGGCTGTTGAAACTTGTGCATGCTTCATGAAGTTCTTGTGTTGTGTTTTTCAGCTCCTTCAATTCACTCATATTCTTCTCTAAGTTGTCCATTCTTGTTTTCATTTCCTCAAATCTTTTTTGAAATCTTTTTTCAAGGTTCTTAATTTCTTTCCATTGATTTAGAACATGTTTTTTAGCTAATGGAAATTTCTGATTACCCACCTTCTGAGGTCTAATTTCATCATTTCATCACACTTATTCTCCATCCAGTGTTGTTCCCTTGCTGGTGAGGAGTTTTGGTTCTTTGTAGGAGACGAGGTGTTCTGGTTTCAGGTGTTTTCCTCCTTTTTGCACTGGTTTCTTCCCATCTTTGTGGATTTATCCACCTGTCATCTGAGTAGTTGCTGACTTTTTGATTGGGTCTCTGAGTGGATGCCCAGATTGTTGATGATGAAACATTTCTGTTTCTTAGTTTCCCTTCTAACAGTCTGTAAGACTGCTGAAGTCCACTCCAGGCCCTGCTTGTCTGGGGTACACCTGTAGCAGCTGTGTAACAGTGAGGGATGCTACCTGTTTCTTCTTCTGCTATTTTTGTACCAGAATGATGCCCGCCAAATGTCCATCTTATCAGTCCTTTGTGATGTGACTCTTTGGATATATGGGGGTCAGGGAGCTGCTTGAGGATTCATTCTGTACTTTATAGGAGCTCAAGTGCTGAGCTGTGAGCTCCATTGTTTATTCAGTGCTGCTAGGCAGGTACGTTTAAGTCTGCTGCAGCAGAACTCATAAATCCCCCCCTTTTTTTTCAGATGCTCTGTCTCAGGGAGTTAGGGCTTTCTTTATGAGTATCTGCTGCACTGTCCTGCCCAGCTAGAAGGCAGTCTAGTCACTGTCTGCCTGCCAAGGCTCTGCCCTGCTGCCATGGGGTCTGCCCTGTTGCCATGGGCTTTGTTCTGCTGCCATGGGCTCTCCTCTGTTGCTGTGGGCTCCACCTGCTGCCAAGTGTAATTCCCTGTAGTCCTGTTTATATGGGTGTGGTTAGGACTGCCGTGGTGATGATGGCTCACCCTGTATTGGTGGACTCTCTGTTATGGTGGGTTGCCTTGGCAATGGCAGGCTGTGTCAGCAATGTGAAATTACTTCAGTAGGGGCAGAATGCCTCGGTAATAACAGATGCCCCTCCCCCACCAAGCTGCACTGTCCTGGATTCAGCTGTGCCCGCCATAATACTCTCAACCCCGAGCGTTTCCAATTGCCATTTTGTTTGTCCCTGTGGGGGTGGGACCCGCCGAGCCTGATCACCTGGCTTCCTGCCTCAGAGCCCTTTTATTGTTGTTGTTTTAAGTTGAATGGTTGACTCTCTCCCAGGTGTTTCAGTCGCCTCTGAAAGGGCACCAGGATCTGTGTGATTTCCCGTGCAGCTACCCACTGTGCTGGCTCAAACATCTCTTCCCAGGAATCTCCTGGCCTGGCTCACTGTCCAAGTCCTGTTTAATCAGATCAATATGCTAATCTGCCATCCCAAATCTCAAATTGCTGGTTTAACAGGGCACCCAGATCAGTGCATTTTGTGCGGTGCTGCTGTGCTGCAGCACCTGCTGAAATGACCATGCCAGATGAAACAGCTGCGCTGGCATCCCATTCTGCTCCTACACCTGGGAATTTCCCAGTCTGTGGGTAACAAAGATCCATCTGGAAATGCAGCATGCACTCACCCTCTGTGCCTTCACTGAGAGCTGCAATCCTGATATGCTCCTACAGCGCCATCTTCCCCCTCCTCTGCAGATGTTTTTAATAGGGCTTAGTGAATCCGTTATTCTCAGATTTATCTAAATCTCTGTGATTTAGTCTGTGCTGCTTCTGGAATAATGAGATCCATAATTACCACTATCAGGGAAGTGAAATAATATTTTCCTTCCATATTGTTTAGTGTTGTCATTCTAGAGTTTGGTAACCAAGTCTGATTTTTATCCCACTTACCCCAGTGGGAGGAAAAGTGAGGAAATACTAAGTGACAGGTGGCTTGGGGGTCTGGCAGATGTTCAAATCCTGGGTTCAAGCACTTGCTGAATGACCTTTGGGCAAGTCACTTAATTTTACTGAGTCTCAGTTTCTTTCTTTATAGATTAGAGCTAATAAAAGTACTGGCCACAAAGGGTTGTTGTGGGGTTTTGTGAAAACGGTTTGAAACCATTTAAGAATTGGATTTTTAACTAGATAGGTATTCAAGTCATGAAAACTTCTTTACCCAGCCTTGGAACTGAAACATTTACTTAGAGCCCCCACATCTGACTGGCTACTCATTCGTTCATCAGATTTTTGTTACAGGCTTATGAGGTGTTGAAGCACCTAGTTCTGAGACCTGGAGCCAGAGAAGAACAAAACAGACAGAGTTTTACCATTTATTGAATTTATATTCCAGTGAGAAGAATAAATAGGTTCAGATGGTGCTAAGAGCTGTGAATAAATTAAATACAGAGTAAGTGATTTTTACAAAGTGACTTAGAGGAATCTAGGGGGTGAGGGGTTGGGGTGATGTTTGACCACTATCCAGTGGCCAGACAGCCAGAGAGGCTTCTTTGAGGAGGTGAGCTTGGGCCTGGATATTGAGGATTCCTACTTTCCCAGGCCAGTGGGAGCAGCAAGTGCAAGGTCCAAGCTGAGAAGATGAGGCTGGGAGCCTGACAGTTCTCAGGCTGACTGTGCTCTGTCTTGAGAGGAGCCGCTGGTCAGCTTTTCTCTTGTGATTCAGAATGAGGAGACATGAAGATTTTTTATTTGGCAGTGGGAGCTGAAGCTGAAAGATCCAGGGGCTGATGAGGCCATGTGCAAGGGAAAGTTTGGGGGTAAGCAGAAACCAAGTGCGACAAAGAAGGAAACAACACTGGGCTCTACTTGACAGTGGATGGTGGGAGGAGGAAAAGGAGCAGAAAAGATAACTGTTGGGTACTGGGCTTAATACCTATGTGATGAAATAATCTGTACAACAAACCCCA
>CM038395.1:170619559-170630736 GCA_021498475.1 Saguinus midas
GAGAAGCCTGGCCAACACAGTGAAACCCTGACTCTACCAAAAATACAAAAATCAGCTGGGCTTGGTGGCATATGCCTGTAATCCCAGCTACTCCAGAGGCTGAGGCAGAATTGCTTGAACCCGGGAGGCAGAGGTTACAGTGAGCCAAGATAGTGCCACTGCACTCCAGCCTGGGTGACAGAGTGAGAGTCAGTGTCAAAAAACAAAACAAACAAAACAAACAAAAAGCAGGCAGGCTTTTTAACAGTCTTCATCTCCAGATTGGGATTACTCGGGGAACTTTTCCTTTTTATTTTTATTTTATTTTATTTATTTTTGAGACGGAGTTTTGCTCTTGTTACCCAGACTGGAGTGCAATGGCAGGATCTCGGCTCACCGCAACCTCCGCCTTCTGGGTTCAAGCAATTCTCCTGCCTCAGCCTCCCGAGTAGCTGGTACTGCAGGTGCGCACCACCATGCCCAGCTAATTTTTGTATTTTTAGTAGAGACGGGGTTTCACCTCGTTGACAAAGATGGTCTCGATCTCTTGCCCTCGTGATCCACCCACCTCGGCCTCCCAAAGTGCTGGGATTAGGCGTGAGCCACCGCGCCCAGCCTCATGATTACAATCTTTTTTGATGCAATTGGCTCCACATTCCTCCACGAAAGCGGCCGATTGGTTCCAACTGCCTAGCGCTGCGTACAGCAGGTGGGGGTGGGGGATGTAGGCTGGCCTTGGATGGTGGGGGACAGTAGCGGTCCCTGCTCATACCCTCTGCCCCTCTGTGGGGACCAGGACCAGGAGGTGCTGAGGAAGCCAGTGAAGCTGCTGCAGGCCCTGGCACAGTACCAGAACCACTTGCAGGAGCAGTCCTGGAAGGCCCTCGTAGACATTCTCTCCAAGGTATGAGCTCACCACCCTTGCGGGCTCGGAGACACTTTCTGCTGCAAAGACATCAGGAGGGCTCAGATGTGAATCAGGAACAAGCACTGATCCATAGAAATATAAAGACATATAATTTGAAGTGTTTCAGTGACTTTGTTGAAAAGGTAAAAAGAGGCTGGGCACAGTGGCTCATGCCTGTAATCTCAGTACTTTGGGAGGTGGGTGGATCACCTGAAGTCGGGAGTTTGAGACCAGCCTGACCAACATGGAGAAACCCTATCTCTACTAAAAATAGAAAAAATTAGCCAGGCATGGTGGCAGGCACCTGTAGTCCCAGCTACTCAAGAGGCTGAGGCAGGAGAATCACTTGAACCCGGGAAGCAGAGGTTGTAGTGAGCCGAGACCATGCCACTGCACTTCAGCCTGGGTGACAGTATGAGACTGTCTCAAAAAAAAAAAAAATCGTTGAGGTATCTTTACTCTTTTTTTCAGTGTGTTTCAAAATCCAGCATGTATTTTACACGTAGGCACATATCTGTTCAGGTTTGCTGCCTTTTAGGTGCTCAGCAGCCCTGTGTGGCTAGTGCCACTCTAGAACTGAGCCCAGCACATGGCAGGTATAGAAAATGTTTGCTGTTGCTGTCCTGGTCAAGGCTGGTCCCTCCTGGGCCTCCACTGCCCGACTTGGGAAGGTACACCTAGGCCTTTTTGCCACTGAAGAGAAAGGCAGGGGCTGGGAAGTCCCAGGCCAGGGCTGCTGAGGAGTCTTGACCTCAGAGCCAAAAGGACCTGAATTTGAACCCCAGCTGTCTACCTAGGGCCCCTTGTGTATAAAATGGGCTAGTCCTCTGAAATCCCAAAACCAGGAATAATTAAATGGGTAGCTCTGGCCGGATGCCATGGCCCACACCTTTAATCCCAGAAATTTGTGAGGTTGAGGTGAGTGGATCACTTGAGGTCAGAAGTTCGAGACCAGCCTGGCCAATACGGTGAAACCCCACCTCTACTAAAAATACAAAAATTAGCTAGCTGGGCATGGAGGTGCACACCTGTTATCCCAGCTGAGGTAGGGGAATCACTGGAACCAGGGAGGTGGAGGTTACAGTGAGCTGAGATCACACCACTGCACTTAGCCTGGGTGGCAAAGCAAGACTGTCTCAAAAAAAAAAAGGCAGGTAGTTCCAGGCCAGTTAGCATCAGCAGGATGCTTGTCAAAAACCCAGCTGCCTGGGAATTTTGAGTTTTTTAGCAAATGGCCTCTGATGACTCTGGTGCTTGGCCAGGTGGCCCTGTGTCAGGAGCTTGGCAGATAAAAGAGGCTGCACTGGGCTCACCCTGCAGAGGAAGCCACCATTTTTTACCTCTCCACCCTTAGGTCTCGGAGGCCACATTGCAGGAGATGCTGCCAGAGGTCCTCAGCACCGACTTGGATGTGATGCTCAGCTGCCCTGAACAGCTGGGGCTCTTCCTCCTGGCCCAGCAGAAGGTGCCCTCTAGGCTCAAGAAGCTGGTGGGATCCGTCAACCTATTTTTGGATGAGAATGTTCCCAGGTGTTAGGGAGGTGGATGGATTTGCTCTCCCTGGGGCTGTGGGACTGCATCTGGCCAAGCCCAGATTGGCTGTGTGGCCTGGGGGTGCCCTGGCTGCTCTTGGCACCCTGGCCCTTGCCAGTGAGGCAAGTGTTCCCTGAGTCCCCTGCCCCCCACAGCTGGTGAACATGCTGAAGATGGCAGTGTCCTCTGTGAAGAAGAAATGAAAGCTGCCCGCTGTTGCTCTGGAGCTGCTCCACCTGGCACTCAAGAAAGACAAGTTTCTGCAGTTCTGGAAGGGGGTGGTGGAACGGGGTCTGCTGAAGCCACAGTTCTGGCCAGCCAGGTGCATGTGGCATGTGGCCTCTCTCAGCCCCCTTCCCTGTCTGTGAAATGGGGCTGGACCGCCAGTCCTTAGGTCCCTGCCGGGGGACCAAGGGCTCTGACCATGCTCGGTCCCACACTCCCTCTTAGCTACCTGTGTTTCTGTCTGCTGGGTGCCACCCTTCCCCTGCTGACCAAGGAACAGCTGCAGCTGGTGATGCAGGGAGATGTGATCCGCCATTACGGGGAGCACATGTGCATGGCCAAGGTGGGCACCACCCGTGCAGCCTGATGCTGCTGGAAGGGCTAGGGAGGGGCTCTCCTTGCCAAGAAGGGAGAGGGCACCTCAGGGGCCTGGCCAGAGACCTAGGTGTTTCCACTGTCTGGATAGTGAGCTGCCTGAACCCCTTCCCCTCTGACAGATTGTTTTGAGTTGGAGTTTTCTCTTGTTGCCCAGGCTAGAGGGCAATGATGCAATCTCTGCTCACTACAGTCTCCACCTCCTGGGTTCAAGCAATTATTGTGCCTCAGCCTCCTGAGTAGCTGGGATTACAGGTGCCCACCTCCACATCCAGCTAATTTTTGTATTTTCAGTAGAGACAGGGTTTTGCCCTGTTGGCCACGCTGGTCTCAAACTCCTGACTTCAGGTGATCCACCTGCCTCGGCCTCCCAAAGTGCTGGGATTACAGATGTGAGCCACTGCGCCTGGCTTCCCTCTGACAGTTTTGAAAAGGAGTGGGCCCCCACTTAGGTGTGGGTAGCCAGTGGGCTGTTCAGACCACCCTCCACCCCTGCCCATGTTGCAGTGATGAGAACAGTTGTCATGGCCGTGTTTGAGCACCGGTGTGCCTGGTGCCGTCAGCGCTGCTGGGTTTACTATTCTCAGCAGCTCATGTTATCTTTGCAGCAAGTTTCCAAGAGCTGTCATTCTGGGTGAGGGGCAGACTTAAAGCATCAGGCAGTGGTTAAGAGCCTGGATTGGATGGTGGTGTGCACCTGTAGTCCCAGTTACTCAGGAGGCTGAGGTTTGAGGATCATGTGAACCCAGGATTTCAAGGCTGCAGTGAGCCATGATCATGGCACTGCACTCCTGGGGCACAACTGGAGAAAATTAAAATGAGAAGAGCTTGGGCTGTGAGGCCAGACATGGTCCCACTGGGAGCCCTCTGACCCTGAGGAGTTTTATTCTAGGCATTTTTGTGTCTCACTTTACTCACCTACACAATGGTAGTAATGGCCAAGCGCAAAGAGTTGCTAAAATGCTAAGCTGCCAGACAAAAAGTGGAGCACAGGTCCTGGCACCAAGGCAGCATGTGAGAGGTGGTTGGGTTGGGTCCCGAAGATGACACGGTGAGGAATTCACGGCATAGACTTTGAACCTGGGTCAGCCTGGCCTCTTAACCACTGCTCTGCCTGTGCGTTGAGCCAGGAAAACAGGCCATCCCCACCCAGCAATGTGGCGAGAGGGGCCTTCTGGGGCCAGAGGCACTGAAGCTGGGGAAGTCGGACCCAGGGAGGCCTTGATGCCAGACAGAAGCACTGGGGTGACCAGGAATGGAGCAAGCTCAGGCTCAGCCCTGCTGTGTGCAAGGGGAGACCCTGGACCTCAGTTTATCCCTAAAGGCCTCAAGCCTCTAAGCTCAGCACCGTGCCTAACTCTTATAGCTCCCAAACCAGTTCAAGTTCACCCCGGAGATGGAGGAATACATGGGCACCTTCCTAGAGAGATGCTGGGATGACCCTGAGCAGCAGCTGGCTGTGCTGGTGGCCTTCTCCTCCGCCACCAACCACAGTCTCCCAGTGGTGCCTACCTTCTGATGGGTTGTGCGGTTCCTGAGCCCTCGGGCCCTGCAGGGCTATGTGGCCTGGCTGCCGAGCAAGTTTCTCCAGCCGGACCTGGACTCCTTGATTGACTTAAGCACCAACAACCCGAAGAAAGCTCAGGATGCATCACTGCACATGTGAGTGGACCATGTGAAGGACCCGTCCTTCAGGAGTTAGCTTCCTAGCCTGCAGAGCCCAGCAACCCCTCCCACCCTACCCCTGCCTGCCCACGGCATCCTGGCTCTAAACCATGAGCAGAGAGAGGGAAAGCACCGTAGCTCTCAAGGAAACCGAGGTCCCGCACTGGCAGTTGGGAGTGGGGAGCTTGGTTTTCTGTCTCTGAGATCAGTTAAGGGAATGTCCTGTTTTTGCTAGTTCGTTCTTTTCTTTCTTTTTTTTTTTTTTTTTTTTTTTGATAGAGTCTCACTCTGTGGCCTAAGCTGGAGTGCTGTGGCATGTAATCTCAGCTCACTGCAAATTCTGCCTCCTGGATTCAAGCGATCAAGCGAGTCTCTGCCTCAGCCTCTCCAGTAGCTGGGACTACAGGCACCCACCACCATGCCCCGCTAATTTTTGTTTTTTGAGATGGAGTTTTGCTCTTGTTGCCCAGGCTGGAGTACAATGGCGTGATCTCAGCTCACTGCAACCTCTGCCTCCGTGGTTCAAGTGATTCTCCTGCCTCAGCCTCCCAAGTAGCTGAAATTATAGGCATGTGCCACCACACCCAGGTAATTTTTGTATTTCTAGTAGAGATGGGGTTTCTCCATGTTGGTGAGGCTGGTCTTGAACTCTCGACATCAGGTGATCCGCCCACCTTGGCCTCCCAAAGTGCTGGGATTACAGGTGTGAGCCAATGGGCACAGCCTGCTTTTGCCAGTTCTTTTTTTTTTTTTGATAGAGTCTCACTCTGTGGCCTAAGTTGGAGTGCTGTGGCATGTAATCTCAGCTCACTGCAACCTCTGCCTCCGTGGTTCAAGTGATTCTCCTGCCTCAGCCTCTCCAGTAGCTGGGACTACAGGCACCCACCACCATGCCCCGCTAATTTTTGTTTTTGAGATGGAGTTTTGCTCTTGTTGCCCAGGCTGGAGTACAATGGCGTGATCTCAGCTCACTGCAAATTCCTGGATTCAAGCGATCAAGCGAGTCTCTGCCTCAGCCTCCAAAAGTGCTGGGATTACAGGTGTGAGCCAATGGGCACAGCCTGCTTTTGCCAGTTCTTTTTTTTTTTTTGATAGAGTCTCACTCTGTGGCCTAAGTTGGAGTGCTGTGGCATGTAATCTCAGCTCACTGCAACCTCTGCCTCCGTGGTTCAAGTGATTCTCCTGCCTCAGCCTCCCAAGTAGCTGAAATTATAGGCATGTGCCACCACACCCAGGTAATTTTGTATTTCTAGTAGAGATGGGGTTTCTCCATGTTGGCCAGGCTGGACTTGAACTCCTGACCACAAGCGATCCACATGTCTCAGCCTCCAAAAGTGCTGGGATTACAGGTGTGAGCCAATGGGCACAGCCTGCTTTTGCCAGTTCTTTTTTTTTTTTTGATAGAGTCTCACTCTGTGGCCTAAGTTGGAGTGCTGTGGCATGTAATCTCAGCTCACTGCAACCTCTGCCTCCGTGGTTCAAGTGATTCTCCTGCCTCAGCCTCCCAAGTAGCTGAAATTATAGGCATGTGCCACCACACCCAGGTAATTTTGTATTTCTAGTAGAGATGGGGTTTCTCCATGTTGGTGAGGCTGGTCTTGAACTCCTGACCACAAGCGATCCACATGTCTCAGCCTCCAAAAGTGCTGGGATTACAGGTGTGAGCCAATGGGCACAGCCTGCTTTTGCCAGTTCTTTTTTTTTTTTTTGATAGAGTCTCACTCTGTGGCCTAAGCTGGAGTGCTGTGGCATGTAATCTCAGCTCACTGCAAATTCCTGGATTCAAGCGATCAAGCGAGTCTCTGCCTCAGCCTCCAAAAGTGCTGGGATTACAGGTGTGAGCCAATGGGCACAGCCTGCTTTTGCCAGTTCTTTTTTTTTTTTTGATAGAGTCTCACTCTGTGGCCTAAGCTGGAGTGCTGTGGCATGTAATCTCAGCTCACTGCAACCTCTGCCTCCGTGGTTCAAGTGATTCTCCTGCCTCAGCCTCTCCAGTAGCTGGGACTACAGGCACCCACCACCATGCCCCGCTAATTTTTGTTTTTGAGATGGAGTTTTGCTCTTGTTGCCCAGGCTGGAGTACAATGGCGTGATCTCAGCTCACTGCAAATTCCTGGATTCAAGCGATCAAGCGAGTCTCTGCCTCAGCCTCTCCAGTAGCTGGGACTACAGGCACCCACCACCATGCCCCGCTAATTTTTGTTTTTGAGATGGAGTTTTGCTCTTGTTGCCCAGGCTGGAGTACAATGGCGTGATCTCAGCTCACTGCAAATTCCTGGATTCAAGCGATCAAGCGAGTCTCTGCCTCAGCCTCCAAAAGTGCTGGGATTACAGGTGTGAGCCAATGGGCACAGCCTGCTTTTGCCAGTTCTTTTTTTTTTTTTGATAGAGTCTCACTCTGTGGCCTAAGCTGGAGTGCTGTGGCATGTAATCTCAGCTCACTGCAACCTCTGCCTCCGTGGTTCAAGTGATTCTCCTGCCTCAGCCTCTCTAGTAGCTGGGACTACAGGCACCCACCACCATGCCCCGCTAATTTTTGTTTTTGAGATGGAGTTTTGCTCTTGTTGCCCAGGCTGGAGTACAATGGCGTGATCTCAGCTCACTGCAACCTCTGCCTCCGTGGTTCAAGTGATTCTCCTGCCTCAGCCTCTCCAGTAGCTGGGACTACAGGCACCCACCACCATGCCCCGCTAATTTTTGTTTTTGAGATGGAGTTTTGCTCTTGTTGCCCAGGCTGGAGTACAATGGCGTGATCTCAGCTCACTGCAACCTCTGCCTCCGTGGTTCAAGTGATTCTCCTGCCTCAGCCTCTCCAGTAGCTGGGACTACAGGCACCCACCACCATGCCCCGCTAATTTTTGTTTTTGAGATGGAGTTTTGCTCTTGTTGCCCAGGCTGGAGTACAATGGCGTGATCTCAGCTCACTGCAACCTCTGCCTCCGTGGTTCAAGTGATTCTCCTGCCTCAGCCTCTCCAGTAGCTGGGACTACAGGCACCCACCACCATGCCCCGCTAATTTTTGTTTTTGAGATGGAGTTTTGCTCTTGTTGCCCAGGCTGGAGTACAATGGCGTGATCTCAGCTCACTGCAAATTCCTGGATTCAAGCGATCAAGCGAGTCTCTGCCTCAGCCTCCCAAGTAGCTGAAATTATAGGCATGTGCCACCACACCCAGGTAATTTTGTATTTCTAGTAGAGATGGGGTTTCTCCATGTTGGTGAGGCTCGTCTTGAACTCTCGACATCAGGTGATCCGCCCACCTTGGCCTCCCAAAGTGCTGGGATTACAGGTGTGAGCCAATGGGCACAGCCTGCTTTTGCCAGTTCTTTTTTTTTTTTTTTTTTTTTTTTTTTTTTTTGATAGAGTCTCACTCTGTGGCCTAAGGTGGAGTGCTGTGGCATGTAATCTCAGCTCACTGCAAATTCTGCCTCCCGGGTTCAAGCAATCAAGCGAGTCTCTGCCTCAGCCTCTCCAGTAGCTGGGACTACAGGTACCCACCACCACGCCCAGCTAATTTTTGTTTTTTGAGATGGAGTTTCGCTCTTGTTGCCCAGGCTGGAGTACAATGGCATGATCTCAGCTCACTGCAACCTCTGCCTCCCTGGTTCAAGTGATTCTCCTGCCTCAGCCTCCCAAGTAGCTGAAATTATAGGCATGTGCCACCACACCCAGCTAATTTTTGTATTTTTAGTAGAGATGGGGTTTCTCCATGTTGGTCAGGCTGGTCTTGAACTCTCGACATCAGGTGATCTGCCCACCTTGGCCTCCCAAAGTGCTGGGATTACAGGTGTGAGCCACCACACCCGGCCTTAAGTTTTGTATTTTTTGTGGAGATCGGGTTTTACCATGTTGGCCAGGCTGGACTTGAACTCCTGACCACAAGCGATCCACCTGTCTCAGCCTCCAAAAGTGCTGGGATTACAGGTGTGAGCCAATGGGCACAGCCTGCTTTTGCCAGTTCTTTTTTTTTTTAATTTTTATTGCATTATAGGTTTTGGGGTACATGTGCAGAATGTGCAAGATAGTTGCATAGGTACACACATGTCAGTGTGTTTTGCTGCCTTCCTCCCCTTCACCCACACTTGGCATTTATCCCCAGGCTATCCTCCCCAGCCCCCCCACTGTCCCTCCCCATTCCCCCAATAGACCCCAGTGTGTAGTAGACCCCCTTCCTGTGTCCATGTGTTCTCATTTTTCTCACCCGCCTATGAGTGAGAATATGCAGTATTTTTTTTTCTGTTCTTGTGTCAGTTTGCTGAGAATGATGTTCTCCAGATTCATCCATGTCCTTACAAAGGACACAAACTCATCATTTTTGATTGCTGCATAATATTCCATGGTGTATATGTGCCACATTTTCCCAGTCCAGTCTATCATCGATGGGCATTTGGGTTGGTTCAGGTCTTTGCTATTGTAAACAGTGCTGCAATGAACATTCGTGTGCATGTGTCCTTATAGTAGAACGATTTATAGTCCTTTGGATATATACCCAGTAATGGGATTGCTGGGTCAAATGGAATTTCTATTTCTAGGTCCTTGAGGAATCGCCACACTGTCTTCCACAATGGTTGAACTAATTTACACTCCCACCAACAGTGTAAGAGTGTTCCTATTTCTCCACATCCTCTCCAGCATCTGCTGTCTCCAGATTTTTTAATGATCGCCATTCTAACTGGCGTGAGATGGTATCTCAATGTGGTTTTGATTTGCATCTCTCTAATGACCAGTGATGATGAGAATTTTTCATGTGTTTGTTGGCCTCATGTATGTCTTCTTTTGTAAAGTGTCTGTTCATATCCTTTGCCCATTTTGAATGGGCTTGTTTGTTTTTTCCTGTAAATCTGTTTGAGTTCTTTGTAAATTCTGGATATCAGCCCTTTGTCAGATGCATAAACTGCAAAGATTTTTCCCATTCTGATGGTTGCCAATTCACTCTAGTGACTGTTTCTTTTGCCGTGCAGAAGCTGTGGAGTTTGATTAGGTCCCATTTGTCTATTTTGGCTTTTGTTGCCAATGCTTTTGGTCATGAAGTCCTTGCCTACTCCTATGTCCTGAATGGTTTTGCCTAGATTTTCTTCTAGGGTTTTCATGGTGTCAGGTCTTATGTTTAAGTCTTTAATCCATCTGGAGTTAATTTTAGTGTAAGGTGTCAGGAAGGGGTCCAGTTTCTGCTTTCTGCACATGGCTAGCCAGTTTTCCCAACACCATTTATTAAACAGGAATCCTTTCCCCATTGCTTGTTTTGTCTGGTTTATCAAAGATTATATGGTTGTAGATATGTTGTGTTGCCTCCGATGCCTCTGTTCTGTTCCATTGGTCTATATCTCTGTTTTGGTACCAGTACCATGCTGTTTTGATTACTGTAGCCTTGTAGTATAGTTTGAAGTCTGGTAGTGTGATGCCTCCGCTGTGTTCTTTTGCTTAGAATTGACTTGGCTATCGGGCTCTCTTTTGGTTCCATATGAAGTTCATGGTGGTTTTCCAGTTCTGTGAAGAAATTCAATGGTAGTTTGATGGGGATAGCATTGATTGTGTAAATTACTTTGGGCAGTATAGCCATTTTCACGATATTGATTCTTCCTAACCACGAACATGGAATGTTTCTCCATCTGTTTGTGTCCTCTCTTATTTCGTTGAGCAGTGGTTTGTAGTTTTCCTTAAAGAGGTCCCTTACATTCCTTGTGAGTTGTATTCCTAGGTATTTTATTTTCTTTGTAGCAATTGTGAATGGCAGTTCGTTCTTGATTTGGTTCTCTTTAAGTCTGTTATTGGTGTATAGGAATGCTTGTGATTTTTGCACATTGATTTTATATCCTGAGACTTTGCTGAAGTTGCTTATCAGTTTCAGGAGCTTTTGGGCTGAGGTGATGGGGTCTTCTAGGTATACTATCATGTCATCTGCAAATAGAGACAATTTGGCCCTCATGATTAAATTGCCTCCCACCTGGTCCCTCCCATGACATATGGAGATTATGGGAACTACACTACAAGATGAGATTTGAGTGGGAACACAGCCAAATCACACCATTCCACCCCTGATCCCTCCCAAATCTCCTGTCCTCACATTTCAAAACACAATTATGCCTTCCCAACAGTCCCCCCATAGTCCTAACTCATTCCAGCATTAACCCAAAAATTCAAGTCCAAAGTCATATCTGAGACAAAGCAAATCCCTTCCTCCTGTTAGTCCATAAAATCAAAAGCCAGTTAGTCGCTCCCTAGATACAATGGAGATAAAGGTGTTGGGTAAATACACCCATTACAAATGGGAGAAATTGACCAAAATGCAGGGGTTATGGCCCCCAGGCAAGTCTGAAATCCAGCAGGGCAGCCAAATATTAAATCTCTGAAATGATCTCCTTTAATTCTATGTCTCACATCCAGGGCACCCTGAAGCAAAAGTTGGGCTCTCCCACAGCTTTGGGCAGCTCTGCCCTGTGGTGTGCAGGGTACAGCCCTCTCCTGATTGCTTTCTTGAGCTGCCATGGTGTCTG
>CM038395.1:170638996-170661315 GCA_021498475.1 Saguinus midas
TCTTGTCTTCGGCTAGGTTTTGAGCTTTTTGATCTTGCTCCTCTAGCTCTTTCAATTTTGATGATAGGATGTCAATTTTGGATCTCTCCACTCTTCTCATGTGGGCACTTATTGCTATATATTTTCCTCTATAGACTGCTTTAAATGTGTCCCAGAGATTCTGGTATGTTGTGTCTTCGTTCTCGTTGGTTTCAAAGAACTTCTTTATTTCTGCCTTCATTTCATTGTTTATCCAATCAACATTCAAGAGCCAGTTGTTCAATTTCCATGAAGCTGTGCGGTTCTGAGTTAGTTTCTGAATTCTGAGTTCTAACTTGATTGCACTATGGTCTGAGAGACTGTTTGTTATGATTTCAGTTGTTTTGAATCTGCTGAGAAGTGCTTTACTTCCAATTATGTGGTCAATTTTGGAGTAGGTGTGATGTGGTGCTGAGAAGAATGTATATTCTGTGGATTTGGGATGGAGAGTTCTGTAAATGTCTATCGGATTTGCTTGTTCCAGGTCTGAGTTCAAGCCCTGGATATCCTTGTTAATTTTCTGTCTGGTTGATCTGTCTGATATTGACAGTGGAGTGTTAAAGTCTCCCACTATTATTGTGTGTGAGTCTAAATCTCTTTGTAGGTCACTAAGAACTTGCCTTATATATCTGGGTGCTCCTGTATTGTGTCCATATATATCTAGGATTGTTAGCTTTTTTTGTTGTATCGATCCTTTTACCATTATGTAATGACCTTCTTTGTCTCTTTTGATCTTTGTTGCTTTAAAGTCTATTTTATCAGAGATGAGAATTGCAAATCTTGCTGTTTTTGCTTTCCATTTGCTTGGTAAATCTTTCTCCATCCCTTCATTTTGAGCCTCTGTGAATCTTTGCATGTGAGATGGGTTTCCTGGATACAACACACCAATGGGTTTTGGGTTTTTGTCCAATTTGCCAGTCTGTGTCTTTTTATTGGTGCATTTAGCCCATTTATATTTAGGGTTAATATTGTTATGTGTGAGTTTGATACTGCCATTTTGATACTCTCTGGCTGTTTTGTTCTTGTTTGATGCAGATTCTTCATTTCGTTGATGCTCTTTAGCATTTGGTAGGCTTTTAGAATGGGTGATACTGGTTGTTCCTTTCTATGTGTAGTGCCTCTTTCAGGAGCTCTTGTAACGCAGGCCTGGTGGGGACAAAATCTTTGAGTTCTTGCTTGTTGGCAAAAGATTTTATTCTTCCTTCACTTATGAAGCTCAGTTTGGCTGGATAGAAAATTCTAGGTTGAAAGTTCTTTTCTTTAAGTATGTTGAATATTGGCCCCCACTGTCTTCTGGCTTGTGGAGTTTCTGCCGAGAGATCTGCTGTGAGTCTGATGGACTTCCCTTTGTGGGTGATCTGACCCTTCTCTCTGGCTGCCCTTAGTATTTTTTTCTTCATTTCAACCCTGGTGAGTCTGACGATTATGTGCCTTGGGGTTGCTCTTCTTGCAGAATAACTTTATGGTGTTCTCTGTATTTCTTGGAGTTGAGTATTGGCCTGCCTTGCTAGGTTGGGGTAGTTTTTGTGGATAATATCCTGTAGAGTGTTTTCCAGCTTGGATTCATTCTCTTCGTCACATTCTGGTACGCCTATCAAACGTAGGTTATGTCTCTTCACATAGTCCCACATTTCCTGGAGATTTTGTTCATTCATCTTTGTGCTTTTTTCTCTAATCTTGGTTTCTCTTTTTATTTCATTGAGTTGATCTTCAACTTCTGATATTCTTTCTTCTGCCTGGTCAATTTGGCTGTTGAAATTGTGCATGCTTCACGAAGTTCTCGTGTTGTGTTTTTCAGCTCCTTCAATTCATTCATATTCCTCTCTAAGTTGTCCATTCTTTTTATCATTTCCTCGAATCTTTTTTCAAGTTTCTTAGTTTCTTTGCATTGATTTAGAACATGTTCTTTTAGCTCACTGAAGTTTCTCATTATCCTCCTTCTGAAGTCTGATTCCGTCATTTCGTCACTCTCATTCTCCATCCAGCTTTGTTTCCTTGCTGGTGAGGAGTTTTGTTTTTTTGTAGGAGGTGAGGTGTTTTGGTTTCGAGTGTTTTCCTCCTTTTTGCACTGGTTTCTTACCATCTTTGTGGACTTATCCACCTGTCATCTTAGTAGTTGCTGACTTTTCTACTGGGTCTCTGAGTGGACGCCCAGATTGTTGATGATGAAGTATTTCTGTTATTTAGTTTTCCTTCTAACAGTTTAGCCCCTCTGCTGTACAATTGCTGAGGTCCACTCCAGGCCCTGCTTGTCTGGGGTACACCTGTAGCAGCTGCAGAACAGTGAGGGATGTTACGAGTTTCTTCTTCTGCTATCTTTGTCCCAGAGTGATGCCCGCCAAATATCAGTCTAATTAGTCCTTTTTCGAGGTGGCTCTCTGGATATACAGGGGTCAGGGAGCTGCTTGAGGAGATGGTCTGTACTTTATAGGAGCTCCAGTGCTGAGCTGTGAGCTGTGTTGTTCATTCAGCGTTGCTGGGCAAATGTGTCTGCTGCAACAGAACTTATAAAAGCCCCCTTCCTATTTTTCCCTCAGATGCTCTATCTCAGGTAATTGGGGCTTTGTTTATGAGTATCTGTTGCACTCTCCTGCCCAGCTAGGAGGCAGTCTATTCATTGATTGCCTGCCGGGGCTCCACCCTGCTAGCGTGGGTCTGCCCTGCTGCCATGGGGCTCCATTCTACTGTGGTGCACTCCACCCTGTTGGCAGCGTTTCTCTGTTATGGCTGGTTGCATCAGCAAAAGCAGGCTGCATCAGCAGTGGGCCATACCTTAGTAGGGATGAATTGCATCTGTAGTGGTGGATGCCCCTCCCCCACTGAGCTGCACCATTTGGATTTGGCTTATCCCACAGCAAAACTCTCAACCCCGAGCACCTTGTATCGTCGTGCAGCTTGTCCCCATGAGGGTGGGACCAGCTGAGCCCGATCACCTGGCTCCCTGCCTCAGAGTCCCTCCTCTCTCTCTCTCTTTTTCTTTCCAGATTGAATGGTTGTCTCTCTCACAGGTGCTCCAGTCGCCTGCTGATTGGGCACCGGGATCTGTGCAATCTCCCCTGTGGTGGCCCACTTCACTGGCACAAATCGCTCTTCCCAGGAATCTCCTGGTCTGGTTCAACATCCAAGTCTCATTCACTCAAATGGACATGTCAATCTGCCCTCCCAAAACTCAAATTTCTGGTATAACAAGGCACCCAGGCCAGTGAGCTGTGTGTGGGCTGCCACTGCGCCACAGCATGGCACTGGCCAAAACGGCCATGCAAGTGGGCTGCACTGCTCTTCTGTGTTTCTCCTACACCTGGGAATTTGCCAGTTCTGTGGGCTACAAAAGTCCATCTGAAAATGTAGCTAGGACTCACCCTCTGCGCCTTCACTGAGAGCTGCCATCCTGAGTTGTTTCTATGGTGCCATCTTGGAACGGCCTCTACTTTTTTAAAAAAAAATTTTATTGCATTTTAGGTTTTGGGGTACATGTAAAAAACGTGCAAGGTAGTTTCATAGGTACACACATGGCAGTGTGTTTTGCTGCCTTCCTACCCTTCACCCACATTTGGCATTTCTCCCCAGGCGATCTCTCCCCAGCTCCCCTTGCTGTCCCTCCCTATTCCCCAATAGACCCCAGTGTGTAGTACCCCCTCCCTTTGTCCATGTGTTCTCATTTTTCTCATCCATATAAGAGTGAGAATATGCGGTATTTTCTTTTCTGTTCTTGTGTCAGTTTGCTGAAAATGATGTTCTTCAGATTCATCCATGTCCTTATGAAGGACAAAAACTCATCATTTTGATTGCTGCATAATATTCCATGGTGTATATGTGCCACATTTTCCCAATCCAGTCTATCATTGATGGGCATTTGGGTTGGTTCCAGGTCTTTGCTATTGTAAACAGTGCTGAAATGAACATTCGTGTGCATGTGTCCTTATAGTAGAATAATTTATAGTCCTTTGGATATATACCCAGTAATGGGATTGCTGGGTCAAATGGAATTTCTATTTCTGGGTCCTTGAGGAATCGCCACACTGTCTTCCACAATGGTTGAACTAATTTACACTCCCACCAACAGTGTAAGAGTGTTCCTATTTCTGCACATCCTCTCCAGCATCTGTTGTCTCCAGATTTTTAATGATCGCCATTCTAACTGGCGTGAGATGGTATCTCAATGTGGTTTTAATTTGCATCTCTAATGACCAGTGATGATGAGCATTTTTCATGTGTTTGTTGGCCTCATGTATGTCTTCTTTCGTTAAGTGTCTGTTCATATTCTTTGCCCATTTTTGAATGGGCTTGTTTTATTTTTTCCTGTAAATCTGTTTAAGTTCTTTGTAAATTCTGGATATCAGCCCTTTGTCAGATGCATAAACTGCAAAGATTATTTCCCAATCTGTTGGTTGCCGTTCACTCTAGTGACTGTTTCTTTGCTGTGCAAAAGCTGTGGAGTTTGATTAGGTCCCATTTGTCTATTTTGGCTTTTGTTGCCAATGCTTTTGGTGTTTTGGTTATGAAGTCTTTGCCTACTCCAATGTTTTGAATGGTTTTGCCTAGATTTTCTTCTAGGGTTTTTATGGTGCCAGGTCTTATGTTTAAGTCTTTAATCCATCTGGAGTTAATTTTGTGTAAGTTGTCAGGAAGGGGTCCAGTTTCTGCTTTCTGCACATGGCTAGCCAGTTTTCCCAACACCATTTATTAAACAAGGAATCCTTTCCCCATTGTTTGTTTTTGTCTGGTTTATCAAAGATTATATGGCTGTAGATATGTTGATTTGCCTCCAATACCTCTGTTCTGTTCCATTGGTCTATATCTCTGTTTTGGTACCAATACCATGCTCTTTTGATTACTGTAGCCTTGTAGTATAGTTTGAAGTCTGGTAGTTTGATGCCTCCCACTGTGTTCTTTTTGCTTAGAATTGACTTGGCTATGCGGGCTCTCTTTGGTTCCATATGAAGTTTATGGTGTTTTTTCCAGTTCTGTGAAGAAATTCAATGGTAGTTTGATGGGGATAGCATTGATTGTGTAAATTACTTTGGGCAGTATAGCCATTTTCATGATATTGATTATTCCTAACCACAAACATGGAATGTTTCTCCATCTGTTTGTGTCCTCTCTGATTTCTTTGTGCAGTGGTTTGTAGTTTTCCTTAAAGAGGTCCCTTACATTCTTTGTGAGTTGTATTCCTAGGTATTTTATTATTTTTGTGGCAATTGTGAATGGCAGTTCATTCTTGATTTGGTTCTCTTTAAGTCTATTATTGATGTATAGGAATGCTTGTGATTTTTGCACATTTATTTTATATCCTGAGACTTTGCTGAAGTTGCTTATCAGTTTCAGGAGTTTTTGGGCATAGGTGATGGGGTCTTCTAGGTATACTGTCATGTCGTCTGCAGATAAAAACAATTTGGCTTCCACCTTTTCTATTTGAATACCCTTTATTTCTTTTTTTTTGCCTGATTGCTCTGGCTAGAACTTCCAGTACTATGTTGAATAGGAGTGGTGAGAGAGGGCATCCTTGTCAAGTGCCAGATTTCAAAGGGAATGCTTCCAGTTTTTGCCCATTAAGTATGATATTGGCTGTTGGTTTGTCATAAATAGCTTTTATTACCTTGAGATATGTTTTATCAATACCAAGTTTATCGAGGGTTTTTAGCATAAAGGGCTGTTGAATTCTGTCAAATGCCTTCTCTGCATCAATTGGAATAATCGTGTGGTTTTTGTTTTTGGTTCTGTTTATGTGGTGAATTATGTTTATAAACTTGTGTATATTGAACCAGCCTTGCATCCCTGGGATGAATCCTACTTGATCATGATGGATAAGTTTTTTAATGTGCTGTTGCAATCAGTTTGCCAGTATTTTATTGAAGATTTTTGCATCTATGTTCATCATGGACATTGGCCTGAAGTTTCCTTTTCTTGTTGAGCCTCTGCCGGTTTTGGTATCAGGATGATGTTGGTCTCATAAAATGATTTGGGAAGGGTTCCCTCTTTTTTAATTATTTGGAATAGTTTCAGAAGAGATGGTACCAGCTCCTCTTTGTGTGTCTGGTGAAATTAGGCTGTGAACCCATCTGTACCAGGGCTTTTTTTATATGGTAGTCTCTTAATTGCTGCCTCAACTTCAGACCTTGTTATTGGTCTATTCATAGTTTCAGCTTCCTCATGGTTTAGGCTTGGGAGGACACAGTTGTCCAGAAATTAATCCATTTCTTCCTAGTTTACTAGTTTATGTGCACAGAGTTTTTTGTAGTATTCTCTGATGATGGTTTACATTTCTGTGGAATCTGTGGTGATTTCCCCTTTATTGTTTTTTATTGCATCTATTTGATTGTTCTCTCTCTTCTTTTTTATTAGTCTGGCTAGTGGTCTGTCTATTTTGCTGATCTTTTCAAAAAACCAGCTCTTGGATTTACTGATTTTTTGAAGTGTTTTTTGTTTCTTTATCTCCTTCAGTTCTGCTCTGATCTTAGTTATTTCTTGTCTTCGGCTAGGTTTTGAGCTTTTTTGATCTTGCTCCTCTAGCTCTTTCAATTTTGATGATAGGATGTCAATTTTGGATCTCTCCACTCTTCTCATGTGGGCACTTATTGCTATATATTTTCCTCTGGAGACTGCTTTAAATGTGTCCCAGAGATTCTGGTATGTTGTGTCTTCGTTCTCGTTGGTTTCAAAGAACTTCTTTATTTCTGCCTTCATTTCATGGTTTATCCAATCAGCATTCAAAGGCCAGTTTTTCAGTTTCCATGAAGCTGTGTGATTCTGAGTTAGTTTCTGAGTTCTGAGTTCTGAGTTCTAACTTTATTGCACTATGCTTTGAGAGACTGTTTGTTATGATTTCAGTTGTTTTGCATTTGCTGAGGAGTGCTTTACTTCCAATTATGTGGTCAGTTCTGGAGTAGGTGTGATGTAGTGCTGAGAAGAATGTATATTCTGTGGATTTGGGGTTGAGAGTTCTGTAGATGTCTATCAGGTTTGCTTGTTCCAGGTCTGAGTTCAAGCCCTGGATATGCTTGTTAATTTTCTGTCTGGTTGATCTGTCTGATATTGACAGTGGAGTGTTAAAGTCTTTCACTATTATTGTGTGGGAGTCTAAGTCTCTTTGTAAGTCTTTAAGAACTTTCCTTATATATCTGGGTGCTCCTGCATTTGGTCCATATATATTTAGGATCGTTAGCTTTTCTTGTTGTATAGATCCTTTTACCATTATGTAATGACCTTCTTTGTCCCTTTTGATCTTTGTTGCTTTAAAGTCTATTTTATCAAAGATGAGAATTGCAACTCCTGCTTTTTTTGCTCTCCATTTGCTTGGTAAATCTTCCTCCCTTTCTTTGTTTTGAGCCTCTGTGTATCCTTGCATGTTAGATGTGTTTTCTGAATACAGCACACCAATGGGTTTTGGCTTTTTGTCCAATTTGCCAATCTTTGTCTTTTGATTGGTGCATTTAGCCCATTTATATTTAGGGTTATTATTGTTATGTGTGAATTTGATACTGCCATTTTGATGTTAGCTGGCTGTTTTGCTTATTGGTTCATGTAGATTCTTCATTTTGTTGATGCTCTTTAGCATTTAGTACACTTTTAGGATGGCTGGTACTGGTTGTTCCTTTGTATGTGTAGTTCCTTTTTCAGGAGCTTTTGTAAAGCCGATCTAGTGGTGACAAAATTTCTGAGTACTTGCTTGTTCATCAAGGATTTCATTTCTCCTTCACTTATAAAGCTCAGTTTGGCTGGATAGGAAATTCTGGGTTGAAAGTTCTTTTCTTTAAGGATGTTTAATATTGGCCCCCACTCTTTTCTGTCTTGTAGGGTTTCTGCTGAGAGATCTGCTGTCAGTCTGATGGGCTTCCCTTTGTGGGTGACCCGACCTTTCTCTCTGGCTGCCCTTAGTATTTTCTCCTTCATTTCATCCCTGGTGAATCTGAAGACTATGTGCCTTGGGGTTGCTCTTCTTGCGGAGTATCTTTGTGGTGTTCTCTGTATTTCCTGGACTTGAATATTGGCCTGCATTGCTAGGTTGTGAAAGTTTTCTGGATAATATCCTGAAGAGTATTTTCCAGCTTGGATTCATTCTCTTCACCACATTCTGTTACACATATCAAACGTAGGTTGGGTCTCTTCACATAGTCCCACATTTCTTGGAGTTTTCGTTCATTCCTCTTTGCACTTTTTTCTCTAATCTTGGTTTCTCGTTTTATTTCATTGAGTTTATCTTTGACTTCTGATATTCTTTTCCTGCTTGGTTCTTTCGACTGTTGAAAGTTGTGTATGCTTTGCAAAGTTCTCATGTTGTGTTTTTCAGCTCCTTCAATTCATTCATATTCCTCTCTAAGTTGTCCATTCTTGTTTTCATTTCCTCGTTTTTTTTTTCAAGGTTCTTAGTTTCTTTGCATTGATATAGAACATGTTCTTTTAGCTCACTGAAGTTTCTCATTATCCACTTTCTGAAGTCTGATTCTGTCATTTCGTCACACTCATTCTCCATCCTGCTTTGTTCCCTTGCTTGTGAGGAGTTTTGGTCCTTTGTAGGTGAGGTGTTTTGGTTTCAGGTGTTTTCCTTTTTTTTTGTGCTGGTTTCTTTCCATCTTTGTGGATTTATTCATCTGTCATCTTAGTAGTTACTGATTTTTCCATTGGGTCTCTGAATGGATGCCCAGATTGTTGATAGTAAATTATTTCTGTTACTTACTTTTCCTTCTAATGGTCTAGTCTTTCTGCTGTATGAGTGCTGAGGTCCACTCCAGGCCCTGCTTCTCTGGGGTACACCTGTAGCAGCTCCTCACTGCAGACCAGTGAGGGATGCTACCACTTTCTTCTTCTGCTATCTTTGTCCCAGAATGATGCCTGCCAAATGTCAGTCTGATTAGTCATTTTTTGAGGTGACTCTTTGGATATACAGGGGTCAGGGAGCTGCTTGAGGAGATGGTTTGTACTTTATAGGAGCTCCAGTGCTGAGCTGTGAGCTCCATTGTTCATTCAGTATTGTTGGGCATTTGTGTTTCGGTCTTCTGCAGCAGAACTTATAAAACTTCCCCCACTTTTTTTTTCCTCAGATGCTCTGTCTCAGGGAGTTGGGGCTTTCCTTATGAGTATCTGTTTTACTGTCCTGCCCAGCTAGGAGGTATTCTATTCACTATTTGCATGCCAAGGCTCTGCCCTGCTTGCACAGGTCTGCCCTGCTGCCACGGGGCTCCATTCTGCTGTGGTGCACTCCGCCCTGCTGATGGAGTCTCTCTGTTATGGTGGGTTGCCTCAGCAATGGCAGGCTACATCAGCACTGGGCGGTACTTCAGTAGGGGTGGATTGCGTCCATAGTGGCAGATGCCCCTCCTCCACCGGGTGCACTGTCCTAGATTCAGGTATGTCTGCAGCAAAGCTCTCCACCTTGAGCACCTCCAATCTCCACCCTGCTTGTCTCCGTTAGGGTGGGACCTGCTGAGCCTAATCACCTGGCTCCCTGCCTCAGAGTCTGTCCTCTCTCTCTCTCTTTTTCTCCCCAATTTGAACAGTTGACTCTCTCACTGGTGCACCAGTAGCTTGCTGATAGGGCACTAGGATCCATGCAATCTCCCATGCTGCTGCCCACTGCACTGGCTCAAATCACACTTCCCAGGAATCTCCTGGTCTGGCTCATTGTCCAAGTCCTGTTTAATCAAATGGACATGTCAATCTGCCCTTCCAAATCTCAGATTGCTGGCTTAACAGGGCACCCAGACCAGTGAGTTTTGTGCCAGGCACCACTGCGCTGTGGTGCCTAACCAGCCATGCAAGCCAAAACACCAACTGCGCTGGCATCTTGTGTCTCTCCTACACCTGGGACTTTTCCTGTTCTGTGGGCAACAAAGGTCCATCTGAGAATGTGGCTAGGACTCACCCTCTGCGCCTTCACTAAGAGGTGCAATCCTGAGTTGTTTCTATGGTGTCATCTTGGAAAATCTCCAACTTTTGTATTTTTAATAGAGACAGAGTTTTACCATGTTGGCCAGGCTGGTCTTGAACTTCTCACCTCAAGTGATCGGCCTGCCTCAGCCTCCCAAAGTGCTGTGATTACAGGAGTGAGCCATTGTGCCTGGCCTATATTCTTTATTATGTATCATATGATATATATATTACTATTATGTATCATATGATATATATACATTACTGATATGTATTACATATATTACAGATGTAATATGTTATATATATATATGTTTTATATACACATTAGATGAAAAGTTATATGTATATATTCACACATTATATGAAAACTACATCTTCTTTTTACAGGAATTCTTTCAAGTCAAATTATCAAAAACTCTAAAAGTGGGGAAAGTACTTTTTTGCAGATCTTATCTACATAGGAAAACATCCTTTGCATTTCTGGTATGAGAATTTAAAAGAGGATTGAAACTGTTTTCTAACCACAATATTTGTGAGGATCTTTTATACTGTTGCCTAAAGTTTGAGTTACTGGTGACTTTTCAAATAGATAATTTGGTGGTAAGTACTACATTTTAAAAATGTGTGTGCCCTTTACCCATCAACTCCATTACACTAAAATACCCTTAAAAAACAGAGATACATGCACTTTATTTTCACAGCATTTATTTTAAAAGAAACCCATAAAATGAATCCTCTAAATAAATTTTAGTTGCATCCATAGGATGAAATAATATGTGACCATTGAAGGTGACAATAGATGCAGAAGTACGTTGATGTGTGAAGATGTATTTTCTTGTAGCCAGCAAGGAAAAAAATTTAGCTTGATAATACATACACAGAAACATACCATGGTATTGTTTTGTCAAAAGATATGTACAAAATATGATAAAATGTATAATTTTTAAGCATTTGTATTTTAAGCATTTGTAATTTCTGAGCATTCATATTTAAAATTTTTTCTTTTCTTATCTGTGATTGCTGCAGTGAGCATGTGGAAAGCTTCTAGTAAAAGTTTATTATTAATAAAATGATCCCTAGAGAGAAATATGATTCTTGTATGGATAAAAATAATTTCTCACTTTCTATTTTTATTATTATTATTATCACGTGTGTTATCTTCTTTAAACTTCTAGCCTCTTCAGAAGTAAAAAGGGAATGTTTTTATCTGTTTCCAGATTTTAATATGTACATGTTTCATTTTGTTTTATTATGTACTTATGTTTTTCTTATATGTAGATTCATTCAATTTATGCAAACAGTGATAGATTGATCATTTCAATTAAATTGCATTCTTTAAAAATAACAAATGTAAATAACTACTATTTCCAAAATATTGCTCTATAGAAGTTTATTTTAAAATACTGAGCTCCCCAACTTTATTTATCCATTCTTTCATTTCATTTATTCATCAAACATAACTTGAGTACCTGTATGTAACATACTTGACTATTTATCAGGACCCTTCTATCTTTAAGAACTTCATGTTACCTGCCTTGCCTTCACAAGCTGAGAGAATTAAAATGGGAATCTTAGGACTTAATCTCATTGTAACTTTATCTCCCACCTTTCAAATGAAAGCATTTCTGAGGTTAGAAAATAGAAGATAACCCTTGACTGCCCTTTCAAAAGCTTATCAGTCTTAAATACTAGGATTAATCATTAGAAAGCCTTGTTTGCATATATTCTGTCAATGTAAGTATTAAATAACATGAGCCATACTCACTTGAATCATAAGTTTTCTTTGGTTTCAAGTTTTTTGAAAATCAAATAATTTGTCTAAAAAATGTGTTGTTGTTAGTTCACTGTTCTTTCCTCATAGTACCTTTAAGAAGTAAAATATATTTAGGTGCTGGTTATATGCCTGAAACTGCCCTAGACCTGCTGAGTATACCACATTCTACTTAAAGTAAGGTCTCATGGATTGTGTGATGCCCCATTATTTTATATATCAATAAACTTATTTTTAAAATGCTACCAATTATAATTATAATAAATTATGAATTATAAGTAGCATTCCAATGTCAGAGGTGTTAAAATGTGACCTACTTTTAAGTCATTCTGCAAAGTGATATACTTGTATCACTTGACTTAATTAAAATGTTTTTCTTAAGTAGTAGTAATAGTGATAATTATAATATCTGGCTGGGTGCAGTGACTCACAGCTGTATTCCCTGAATTTGGGAGGCTGAGGTGGGAGTATCACTTGATGCCAGGAATCTGATGCCAGCCTGGGCAACAAAGTGAGATTTTACATTACAAAATTTTTTAAGTGAATATCTGGGCATGCTGGTGCACATCTGTAGTCCCAGCTACTCAGGGGGCTGGGGACTGAGAATCACTTGAGCCCAGGAGTTCCAGGCTACAGTGAGTTATGATTGCACCATTGCTCTCCAGTCTGGTCAAGAGTGAGACTTTGTCTTAAAAAACAAAAATCTAATAATTATTGAGTTGTCATGGTAGGAACAATTCTAAATACTTCACGTAGTTTCTCATTTAAGCATTATGATTGTGTCATATAAAACATATTGTCATTTTTATTAATGAGGAAGTTGAAGCACAGAAAGGCTAAGCAATAGCTGGTAAGTGACAGAGTTTAAAGTAGGACACAAGCCCTAGTTGAACTGAATCCAAAGACTGAGCTCTTTCTATTCAAATAGGCTCCTGATTTCATCAAGATAGTGAGCAATAACAGCCAATAAGTATTGCACTTTCCTAAAAAAATTAAGTATTTATTTTGAAGGCAGAGGAAAAACATGCTATTGAATGTTTACAATTACATGAATGCTTGTACGTTTTGAAATATTGCAGTACAGTTTCCTAAAATGTCCTCTTACTCTCATAGAACTGCTCTACATTGGGCCTGTGCCCTTTGCCATGTGGAAGTGGTCACTCTCCTGCTGAACAGAAAATGCCAGATTGACATCTTGGACAGATTAAACAAGAGGCCTTTCATACAGGTATATAGTAGCCAACTCTTAGGGTATGACATGAATTTGATTTGAATATACAGAATTAAAATAAATTTTTTATTTAAATATAACTAGTTGATGAAACCTGTGGAAAGTGTATTTTGAATTCTTATAATTTACAATCTATTTCTTGATCTAATGTTGACAGGCTGTGTATTCCCAGGAAGAGACATGTGCCATTATTCTGCTGAAACATGGTGCGAATCCAAATCTTAAGAATATGTACGGCAACACTGCTCTCCCTTATGCAGTGTATAATGACAGTACATCACTGGAAGAAAAACTGCTTTTCCATGATGCAAATATTGAAGCATTGGACAAGGTAGAGGTAAATCAACTTTCTTTTCAAAAAATTTGTTTTAACATTAACATAGGTAAGGGTCAATTTTTCATATTTGGAAGGTGAAGCATTCCCTGAATGCACATGCAAATTATTTTGAAATAATTTGTCTAAGATTTTATTTTAAATAATTTGTTAAAGGTAAAACCTTTTCAATTTTTTTTCTAGGTAGGATTATTATATATTTTTTCTAATTAGTGTAAAACAACACAGGAAAGAAAATATGCCTTGAAATAAGCTTTATCTTAAAATGCAAAGAAAACTAAAGCAATGTACAATAAAGGAACATCTTGCTGCTGCTGCTGATTTTCTAAAAAACTGATGTATCATTCTCAGTGGCAAGGCTTAAGAGGGAAAAATGAATAGGGAAAAAAAAGAGCAATCAGAAATATGCAGGTCCCTTGAAAATTAGGTAATGAGGAAAATGCGAAGAAGAGTATTTTTAGTTAGTTGTTCTTCCAGTTTTGTGTTCAGACAAGGTACTCTTTAGCTTTGGGTCTAATAATTTTGGTTTAAAAAAGAGTGAGTTGAAACTTGCCTAGAGGTTAATATTAGGAGGACTGTGAGGAAATCAGACTGGCAGTGAATATGTGGTGACAAAGTGAGAAACACTTCTGCAGAATAAGAAACAAATTATTAACTGACTTATTACCTATCCTGGCAGAAACAGCTGTATAGATCAGAGTCTAAAGTTTCCTCTCAAATCTAAAATTTCTTGGTGGGAAGGTGGATGATAAGGAGCTTACAAATAGCAAAATCAAGCTGCATTTTGAGTTTACTTGTCCCCGTCCTGCCTATACCCAGGAAAATTAACTGGAGTTTTAATAAAATTAACTGGAGTTTTACTCTTTTTTCTTTTTGGCCACATCTCCAACTGATAAAGGCAATTAGCCATGTGGGTGAGAGACAAATCTGCAGTGATTGTCTGCTGCACTGATTTTCAGAATTGTGCATTACAGTGACCTGAGGAAATTTTGTCAAAGATCTAAAATTGTAGACTTTCTCCTTAAGATTTTGAAATAATAGATCTAGTAAGGCCTGAATGAGTTTAAAAATGTTTTCATGAAGTTGGGCACAGTGGCATCTTCCTGTGGTCCCAACAAGGATAGCCAAAAAATTTAAAAAAAAAATAAAACAAACAAAAAAAACCACTCAGGCTTCAAATACACTCTTGATTTAGAACCCCAGAATAGATAATGCAATACATAAATTTCCGTATCTTAAAAATGTAAGAAATCTCGAGAAGAGTTGGTATTTGATAGGTGCTACTTTCTTCCAAGTTTTCCTTTTCAATAATATTAGCCTGACTTATCTGTCTTTCTCTACATCTGTGACTGGGAAGTGAAAGAAAAATATTATTGGCAATATCTCTCAGCTTACAAAATAAAATTTTTTTCTTTCCACCATTAATCATTTACTGCCCTTCAGAGAGTCTATAGAAATTTGCTTATGAGGAATCTTTCAATCAGTAGAGGCTGACCCTTTCATGATTTCATGTCCCTTTGTCACCATGCAGGTGATTATGTGTCAACAGATGTTCATTGCAAGTTGCGGTTTCTCAATTAGAACATAGCAAATCCTAAACATTTTATTTCAGTTCAGGTTGTATGATGAACAATCTCAATATGTCTTTTGAACTTATGGAGCGTTAGCATAATCAGGATGTGAGTTTCATACACTGAAATCCATAAAGTTAATAAGAATACAGATAGTATTCTTTAATCATTTAGTTTTAGCAGTCCTATGAACTAATTATCTATTTGGTTAACAATCTGGGAAAAGCATATACAAATAGATTTGAAATGAATAAATGTTGGAAACATTATTGAAGAGGGCATATGAGTCTTTTAGTAATTTTTATTATATATGAGGGCCTGATTTTTTGGTAAAACATATGTTACTAGAGAAATAAAATATTTTACTTGGATTATACACAATGATTTAGTATCACATTCATAGCAAATATAAAACCACAAGGGCTCTATTCTAATGTAGTGCACAGATTTGTTTGTTTGCCTCTATAAATTGAATCAACATTTAAAATTTAGAAGATTGGTGCAAAAATCTGGACTTTCACGCTTGTATTTAAAAATAAAATCTGGTGTCCCCTGAGTTTCTATCACTGTTTGGTCTGCTGTGCAGAGGTTTCCCCATTACAGAAAGCATGTATTCTTCAGTTTGTGACTGTGCCCACCTCAGTTCCTCCTTTAATAGGGTAACCTTCCTTTGTTTTTGTAAGTATTTGAATGTGCAACTTTTTTGTTGTAGTATATTTTGATAAAGATTTCAAGGTTTTTAAGTCAGCATGTACTTGTTTGTAATATATAGTCTATAGAGTATATAAATCCCTCAGTTATGGAGTTGAATTTCAGAATTTAGAATTTTTTAAACTCTTTTTCTTTATATATATATCACAAATAATCATCTGCCACACAGATGATTAAGCCACACAGTCTATGGTACTTTGTTATAGTAGCTTGAGCTGACCAATATACTAATGGTGTAGTTCCAGTCCAACTATTGATGCCTGAGGACAAGAAGAAACAATGGTGTAGTTCCAATTAAAAAGTTGGCAAGCTCAGCCAGGTGTGGTGGCTCACGCATAAAATCCCAGGACTTTGGGAGGTTGAGGTGGGCAGATCACAAGGTCAGGTGTTTGAGATCAGCCTGGCCAACACAGTGAAAACCCATCTCCACTAAAAGTACAAAAAATTAGCTGGGCATGATGGCAGGCACCTGTAATTCCAGCTACTCTGGAGGCTGAGGCAGGAGAATTGCTTAAACTCAGAAGGTGGAGGTTACAGTGAGCTGAGATCACACCATTGCACTCCAGCGTGGGAGACAGTGCAAGACTCAAAAAAAAAAAAAAGAAAGAAAAAAAAATAGAAAAGAAAGTTGGCAAGCTCTAGAGCAAGAAAGAGTCAATGGTTCAGTGTCAGTTTGAAGACAGGAAAAAAGGGTCTTATTTCAAAGGCAGTCAGGCAAGAGTAGTTTCTTCTTACTCAGAGGATCAACGGAGAGTCAGCCTTTTGGTTCTAGTCAACACTCCAACTGATTAGATGAGACCCACCTACATTGGGGCAATTTACTGAGTCTACCAATCCAAATGTTAGTCTCATTCAGAAGCACTCAGAATATCTGTGCATCCTGTGGTCCACTCAAGGTAACATATAAAATTAACCACCACAGTTGGGCCACTTTTTAAAATCCATTCTGACAGTCTCTGTCATTTAAGTATGCATGCAGACAATTTACATAGAATGTGATTATATGTGCAAATATAGGTTTAACTTTCTTTTCTATGTGTTTCTTCTGTTTATTTTTCTTTTCCCCCTTCCCTATTTTCCTATTTCTTTTGTACTATTTGATCTTCTCTCTCTTTCCGTCTAGTATCCCATTTTCGTATATTTATTGTTTCTGGAGAACATATATACTTACTTTTTTTATTCATCATTGTTCTAGGTGTTATACTATATACACTTTACTTCTAAATTTACTTAGAATTAACTTTTAACTACTGCAAGTAGATTGTAAAAAACCTTACCAGCTTCAGTGTCCCTTTACCATCCTCTCTTTATGTTATATTGACTTATTTTTTCTTTCTTTGAGGTGAGTCCCACTGTGTCACACAGGCTGGAGTACAGTGACACAATCTTGGCTCACTGCAGCCTCTGCTTCCTGGGTTCAAGTAATATTCCTGCCTCAGCCTCCTGAATAGCTGGGACTACAGGCATGTGCCACCATGCCCAGCCAACATATATATAGTATGTTTTTGTAGACAGGAGGTTTAGCCATGTTGGCCAAACTTGTTTCAAACTCTTGACCTCAAGTGATCCACCTGCCTTGGCCTTCCAAAGTGCTGAGATTACTTACAGGCATGAGCCACCATGCACAGCCTATGTTATACTGACATATATTATACCTACATTGAGAATTTTTTCAAAAATGTTTTAATTTCTCTTTCAACTGTGAAAAATATTTTAAAACTGAAGAGGAGAGGTATAGTCTATTATATTTATTCACATATTTATCATTTCTGTTTCTTGACTTTTTTCAAGTTGTTTTGAGCTTCTGATCAAATTTTCCTTTTTTTGTGAAAATTTCCTTTCACAATTATTTTTAAGCAGGTCTTCAGATAATGAATTATCTTAGTTTTCCTCCACTTTAGATATACTTATTTGATCTTAAATCTTAAAAAATATTTTCATGGGATATAAAATTCTAGGGAGTTGATTCTTTTCTTTTCAGCATTTACACTTCCCCTAGACACCATGGCTTCAGATGAGATTTTTGCAATCATTCAAATCATCATTCTGCTCTAAGTAGTACATTGTATTTCTCTAACTTCACAAACTTTTGTGTTTGGTTTGCAGCTATTTGATTATGATGTGTCTGATCTTGGATTTATTTCATTTATCCTTTTTGGAAGTTATTGAGTATATTAAAGCTATTCATAAACTAAGATAATACTGAGTGTATCAAAGTATTGATTTTTGTTTTACCAAACTTGAGATGCTTTGGCCATTATATTTCTCAAATATTTTCCTCAGCACACTATTTTGCTTCTTCTTCTAGAGCACCAATAGCATGAATGTTAAAACGTTTGGTACTATCCCACAAGTCCTTAAGATTAGGCTATTTTTTTCAATTAACTTTCTCTATATTGTTTGAAATAAATAATTTCTAATTCTCTATCTTCATGTTCAGTAATCTTCTACTTTGTCTTCTCTATTCTGCTATTGAACCTTTTCAATAATAATGTTTTTCTAATTCCCATATTTTAATTTTTAGTGATAAATATATTTTGTTCATTCTTTTTATCTATGACTTTATTGAGAATTTCTGTCATCCTATTCATTTCAAAAAGAGTGTTTGCCTTTTCTATTGTATCATTTTTATAATAGCGGTTTAAATGTCCTTGTGAGGTAATTCTGATTTCTGTGCCATCTGGGTTTTGATACATGCTGATTATTTTCTCCCATGACATTAAATATTTTCCTGCTTCTTTCTATGTAAAGAAATCCTGAATTGTGTTCTAGACATTTTAAATGTTATGTTATGATTGTCTGAGTCTTGGTTAAAACCTATGAGAAATGTTGATATCTAGTTTAGCAGGCAATCAACGTGGTGAACTCAGGACCCAAGTTCTGCTTAGCCTTTCGAGGGTTGTGGTTTTAGTGTTAGTTCCATTTTCAAAGTCTGAAATGCTATTTATATCTTTCTATGTTTTCTAAAGCCAGTAGCTGGCCTGAGATTTTGGTGGTGGTCTATGTCTTATTTCTGTTTTCAGAGTTCCTGGTATAATATTTAGGGTCAGCTTCATGAACACAAAGCTCAGGAGTCAGGCCAAGAGTTTATAGGCAACTTTGTTGTTTTCCTAAATTTCTTTCTCTCCATTGATATCCCCACTCCTCCATTGTGCACTTTCTATTACTGCAGCTTCATCCAAGGCCAAGCAGCAGGAGGGTAGAGACATAAAAATGAAACAGGGATTTGCCTATCCCCTGAAAACTATAGTTCCTATGGCTGGAGATAAAGGTTATCCTTCCTCAGAGCAATAAAGCGTGTCCCTTGCTGTGATGCAGTTACTTATAGAACACTCCTACTCCACAAGTCAGAGCCAAAGGGTTTGTTGTTGTTGTTGTTGTTGTTGTTGTTTTGAGACAGAGTCTCACTCTGTCATGCAGCTGGAGTGCAGTGGTGCAATCTTGGCTCACTGCAACTTCCGCCTTTCCAGTTCAAGCAATACTTCTGCATCAGCCTCCTGAGTACCTAGAATTAGACATGTGAACCACCATGCCAGGCTAATTTTTTTTATTTTACTAGAGACAGGGTTTCTTTCTTTTAAAAAATTTTTATTGCATTATAGGTTTTGGGGTACATGTGCAGAACGTGAAAGATAGTTGCATAGGTACACACATGGCAGTGTGTTTGCTGCCTTCCTCCCCTCAGCCACACTTGGCATTTATCCTCAGGCTATCCCTCCCAGGCCCTCCCCAATGTCCCTGCTGCATTTCCATAGACCCCAGTGTGTAGTAGACACCCTCCTGTGTCCATGTGTTCTCATTTTCTCACCCACCTATGAGTGAGTATATGTGGTATTTCTTTTCTGTTCTTGTGTCAGTTTGCAGAGAATGATGTTCTCCAGATTCATCCATGTCCTCACAAAGGACATAAACGCATCATTTTTATTGCTGCAGAATATTCCATGGTGTATATGTGCCACATTTTCCCAGTCCAGTCTATCATTGATGGGCATTTGGGTTGGTTCCAGGTCTTTGCTATTGTAAACAGTGCTGCAATGAACATACGTGTGCATGTGTCCTTATAGGAGAATGATTTATATACCCAGTATATATACTTGGATATATACCCAGTAAAGGAATTGCTGGGTCAAGTGGGATTTCTATTTATAGGTCCTTGAGGAATCGCCACACTGTCTTTCACAATGGTTGAACTAATTTACACTCCCACCAACAGTGTAAGAGTGTTCCTTTTTCTCCACATCCTCTCCAGCATCTGCTGTTTCCAGATTTTTTAATGATCGCCATTCTAACTGGTGTGAGATAAACAGAAACAAAAACAAAAACCACATGATTATTTCAATTGATGCAAAGAAGGCATTTGACAAAATTCAACAGCCCTTTATGCTAAAAACCCTCATTAAACTTGGTATTGATGGAACATATCTCAAAGTAATAAAAGCTATTTATGACAAACCAACAGCCAATATCATACTTAATGGGCAAAAACTGGAAGCATTCCCTTTGAAATCTGGCACTAGACAAGGATGTCCTCTCTCACCACTCCTATTCAACACAGTACTGGAAGTTCTAGCCAGAGCAATCAGGCAAGAAAAAGAAATAAATGGTATTGAAATAGGAAAGGTGGAAGGCAAATTTTCTATTTGCAGACGACATGATAGTATACCTAGAAGACCCCATCACCTCAGCCCAAAAACTCCTGAAACTGACAAGCAACTTCAGCAAAGTCTCAGGATATAAAATCAATGTGCAAAAATCACAAGCATTCCTATACACTAATAACAGACTTAAAGAGAACCAAATCAAGAACGAACTGCCATTCACAATTGCTACAAAGAAAATAAAATACCTAGGAATACAACTCACAAGGAACATAAGGGACCTCTAAGGAAAACTACAAACCACTGCTCAACGATATAAGAGAGGACACAAACAGATGGAGAAACATTCCATATTCGTGGTTGGGAAGAATCAATATTGTGAAAATGGCTATACTGCCCAAAGTAATTTACACAATCAATGGTATCCCCATCAAACTACCATTGAATTTCTTCACAGAACTGGAAAAAACCACCATGAACTTCATATGGAACCAAAAGAGAGCCTGCATAGCCAAGTCAATTCTAAGCAAAAAGAACACAGCGGGAGGCATCACACTACCAGACTTCAAACTATACTACAAGGCTACAGTGATCAAAACAGCATGGTACTGGTACAAAAACAGAAATGTAGACCAATGGAACAGAAGAGAGACAGGGTTTCACTATGTTGGCCAGTAAGGTCTCGATCTCCTGACTTCATGATCTGCTTGCCCCAGCCTCCCAAAGTGCTAGGATTATGGGTGTCAGCCACTATGCCCAGCCACCAGAGTTTCTTCTTGAGCTTTCTCTATTCATGCTAATGTGAACTTTCAGGTTTCAGAATGTGTTGGGTCCAGGCCAGGGAGTTGCTGGAAGGGAAAAACACAACATAGTAAACTCACCACTAGTGTGGTTGACTCCAAATTCTGATTTTCTCCAATTTGACTGCTCTTTATTTTTCATAGGCCTTAGACAGCTGCTCAGTGCATTCTCTCAAAAATTAATAGTTGCTGAGGAGGTTGCAAAATGGCAACATAGAAACAACTCAGGATTGCAGCTCTCAGTGAAGGCACAGAGGGTGAGTCCTAGCTACATTTTCAGACAAACTTTTGTTGCCCACAAAACTGGCAAATTCCCAGGTGTAGGAGAGACACAGGAGAGCAGGTCAGCCCACTTGTGTGGCCATTATGGCCGGTGCCACACTGTGGCACAGCAGCAGCCCACACAAACCTCACTGGTCTGGGTGTCCTGTTAAACCGGCAATCTGAGTTTTGGGAGGGCAGATTGACATGTCCATTTGATTGAATGGGACTTGGATGGTGAGCCAGACCAGGAGATTCCCAGGAAGAGTGATTTGTGCTGGTGCAGTAGGCCACCGCAGGGGAGATCGCACAGATCTTAGTGGCCAATCAGCAGGTGACTGGGGCATGTGTGAGAGAGTCAACCATTCAATTTGGAAAGAAAAAGAGAGAGAGAAAGAAAAGGGAATCTGAGGCAGGGAGCCAGGTGTTTGAGCTCGGCAGGTCCCACCCTCATGGGGACAAGCAGCATGGCGATTCAAGGTGCTCAGGGTTGATAGTTTTGCTGTGGGGTCAGCTGAAACCAGGATGGTGCAGCTCGGTGGGGGATGGGCGTCTGCCACTACCGAGGCAATCTGCCCCTACTGAGGTACCGTCCACTGCTGACACAGCCTGCCATTGCTGAGACAACCAGCCATAACAGAGAGATGCCACCAACAGGGCAAAGTGCACCACCATAGAACAGAAGCCCATGGAAGCAGGGTGGACCCACGCAAGCAGGGCAAAGACCCAGCAGGCAAATAGTGAATAGACTGCCTCCTAGCTGGGCAGGACAGTGCAACAGATACTCATAAAAGCCCCAACTCCCTGAGACAGAGCATATGAGGGTAAAAAAGGGGTTTATAAGTTCTGCTGCAGCAGACATAAACACATCCGCCCAGCAACCCTGAATGAACAACGGAGCTCACAGCTCAGCACTGGAGCTCCTATAAAGTACAGACCATCTAATCAAGCAGCTCCCTGACCCCTGTATATTCAAAGAGGCACCTCAGAAAAGGACTAATAAGACTGACATTTGGCGGGCATCATTCTGGGACAAAGATAGCAGAAGAAGAAACTGGTAGCATCCCTCACTGTTCCACAGCTGCTACAGGTGTACCCCAGACAAGCAGGGCCTGGGTGGACCTCAGCAATCATACAGCAGAGGGCTAAACCGTTAG
>CM038396.1:0-123428 GCA_021498475.1 Saguinus midas
AATTCTCCAAATGTGCACTATGCTGTGAGTCTCTCAATTAGTGGACACATGAAACACACTCCCAGTATTTTCTAAGTGTGTGTGCGGGGATCTGAAATCTCTTTGTCTCTCAGGCCCATGTCTCCACTCACATCACACAGGGCATCCGCTTCATGTGGGACATGGTGGCAGACCCTGAGACACAGAGGAAGCATCTCTGCAGAAAGTTACATTATTGGCTGGGTGCAGTGGTTCACGCCTGTAACCTCAGCACTCTGGGAGGCTAAGGTGGGCGGATCACGAGGGCAAGAAATTGAGACCATTCTGGCCAACATGGTGAAACACTGTCTACTAAAATACAAAAGATTAGCCAGGCCTGGTGGGACATGCCTGTAGTGCCAGCTACTCTGGAGGCCGAGGCAAGGGAACCGCTTGAACGTGGGAGGTGGAGATTGCAGTGAGCTGATATTGCACCATTGTACTCCAGACTCTGTCTCAAAAAAAAAAAAAAAAAGGGAGTTGGAGATCAGTCTGGCCTACATGGTGAAACCCTGTCTCTATTAAAAATACAAAAAAATTTGCCTGAGATTGCACCACTGTGCTTCAGCCTGGCCAACAGAGCCAGACTCCATCTCAAAATATATATATATATATATATATATATATATATATATATATATATATATAAAATAAAAATAAAATAAAATAATCATATATAATTATAAATATTTATATGTAATTTTTATATATTTATATATATATATATTTAATATTAAAATATATCTATATATATTTTGTTAGAGGCTGGGGTCTTGGTATGTCCCAAGGCTGGCTTTGAACTCCTGGGCTCAAATGATTCTCCCACCTCAGCCTCCCAATGCACTGGGATTACAGGTATGAGCCACTGCACCTGGCCAAAAATTTTTAAATTTGCTGTTCTTGGTGGTGCATGCCTGTCATCTCAGCTACTCAAGAGGCTGAGGCAGGAGAATTGCTCAAGCCCAGGAGGTGGAGACTGCAGAGTGATGATCACACCACTGCACTCCAGTCTGGGTGGCAGAGTGAGGGCCTGTCTCTAAAAAATTAAAAACAAAAAAAACAAAGAGGCTGGCCACAGAGTTTTGTGAGGATTGAATACCTGGAAAGTTAAGAAGTAATCACTGAGAAAAATAGGGACTTTTAGGCTGAGAGAAATGAAAGAGCCAGACCAGTCACAGTGGCTCCCGCCTCTGATCTCAGCACTTTGGGAGGCTGAGACGGGTGGATCACTTGAGGTCAGGAGTTGTAGACCAGCCTGGCCAACATGGTGAAACCCCATCTCTACTAAAAATACCAAAATTAGCTGGTGTGGTGGCACATGCCTGTAGTCCCAGCTATGTCAATGGCCGAGGAAGGAGAATTGCTTAAACCCAGAAGGCAGAGGTTGCGATGAACCAAGATCATGCCATTGCACTTCAGTCTGGGTGACAGAGTGAGACTCTGTCAAAAACAAAAAGCCAGCAAATAGGTTCTAGAAATGGAAATTCCATTTGACCCAGTAATCCACTTGCTCCTATGCTTGAGCAGACAAGGAAGAATCAACCCTCCCCTCCTTGACCTGTTTAATTCCTCAGGTTCATTTGTATCACTCTCTTATTTCCACCCCATTTTAACACATACACACACACGCATGTGCCGATGCAAGCTCCTTGTAATGCCTTCCGACCTCATGAATAAGTGTTTGCAAGTATTTTTCGCTGTACTTTCCTCTTCTTCACCCTTGTGGACTCCCCACCTTCTCTCAGCAGTCCCCCCAATAGCCTTCTATGTCTATTGCAACTTTGTCTGTCTTGCCCACTGGACTGCGTGGTTAATTTTATGTGTCAACTTGGCTAGGCCATGAGGCTCAGATGTTTGGTTAAACACCAGTTTAGATGTTGCTGTGAAGGTATTTTTTAGATGTGATTAACATTTAAATGAGCAGAGCTGAGTAAAGCAGATAGCCCTCAAAATATGGATGGGTCTCATCCTATGGCTTTAGGAGAAAAGCCTGAGGTCCCCTACAGCAGAGGAAATTCTGCCTCCGGACTGCCATGGACTCAAACTGCAGCATCAATTCTTGCTGGCATTTCCAGCCTACTGGCCTGCCCTGCAGATTTTGGACTTGCCAGCCTTTGCAATTGCATCCTTCACAATTGCATAAGCAAATTCCGTAAAATAAACCTCTCTCTTTATATATGCAACCTGTATATATACACCCTAATGCTTCTGTTTCTCTGGAGAACTCTGACTGTGAGCACGATCTGGTTCATTGGGTTGGAGACCAGGGCAGAGGGTGATAAGAGGGAGGCATGAGCTGTTCTGAAATTCTTTTTTTAAAAAAAATTTTATTGCATTATAGGCTTTGGGGTACATGTGCAGAACGTGCAAGATAGTTGCATAGGTACACACATGGCAGTGTGCTTTGCTGCCGTCCTCCCCTTCACCCACACTTGGCATTCATCCTCAGGCTATCCCTCCACAGCCCCCCCACTGTCCCTCCCCATTCCCCCAATAGACCCCAGTGTATAGTAGACCGCCTCTGTGTCCATGTGTTCTCATTTTTCTCACCCACCTATGAGTGAGTATATGCGGTATTTCTTTTCTGTTCTTGTGTCAGTTTGTTGAGAATGATGTTCTCCAGATTCATCCATGTCCTTGCAAAGGACACAAACTCATCATTTTTGATTGCTGCATAATATTCCATGGTGTATATATGCCACATTTTCTCAGTCCAGTCTATCATTGTTGGGCATTTGGGTTGGTTCCAGGTCTTTGCTATTGTAAACAGTGCTGCAATGAACATTCATGTGCATGTGTCCTTATAGTAGAACGATTTATAGTCCTTGATATATACCCAGTAATGGGATTGTTGGGTCAAATGGAATTTCTATTTCTAGGTCCCTGAGGAATCGCCACACTGTCTTCCACAATGGTTGAACTAATTTACACTCCCACCAACAGTGTCCCACCAACAGTGTAAGAGTGTTCCTATTTCTCCACATCCTCTCCAGCATCTGCTGTCTCCAGATTTTTAATGATCGCCATTCTAACTGGCGTGAGATGGTATCTCAATGTGGTTTTGATTTGCATCTCTAATGACCAGTGATGATGAGCATTTTTCATATGTTTGTTGGCCTCATGTATGTCTTCTTTTGTAAAGTGTCTGTTCATATCCTTTGCCCATTTTTGAATGGGCTTGTTTGTTTTTTTCCTGTAAATCTGTTTGAGTTCTTTGTAAATTCTGGATATCAGCCCTTTGTCAGATGTGTAAACTGCAAAGATTTTTTCCCATTCTGATGGTTGCCGATTCACTCTAGTGACTGTTTCTTTTGCCGTGCAGAAGCTGTGGAGTTTGATTAGGTCCCATTTGTCTATTTTGGCTTTTGTTGCCAATGCTTTTGGTGTTTTGTTCATGAAGTCCTTGCCTACTCCTATGTCCTGAATGGTTTTGCCTAGATTTTCTTCTAGGGTTTTTATGGTGTCAGGTCTTATGTTTAAGTCTTTAATCCATCTGGAGTTAATTTTAGTGTAAGGTGTCAGGAAGGGGTCCAGTTTCTGCTTTCTGCACATGGCTAGCCAGTTTTCCCAACACCATTTATTAAATAGGGAATCCTTTCCCATTGCTTGTTTTTGTCTGGTTTATCAAAGATAATATGGTTGTAGATATGTTGTGTTGCCTCCGATGCTTCTGTTCTGTTCCATTGGTCTATATCTCTGTTTTGGTACCAGTACCATGCTGTTTTGATTACTGTAGCCTTGTAGTATAGTTTGAAGTCTGGTAGTGATGCCTCCCGCTGTGTTCTTTTTGCTTAGAATTGACTTGGCTATGCGGGCTCTTTTGGTTCCATATGAAATTCATGGTGGTTTTTTCCAGTTCTGTGAAGAAATTCAATGGTAGTTTGATGGGGATAGCATTGATTGTGTAAATTACTTTGGGCAGTATAGCCATTTTCACGATATTGATTCTTCCTAACCACGAACATGGAATGTTTCTCCATCTGTTTGTGTCCTCTTATTTCGTTGAGCAGTGGTTTGTAGTTTTCCTTAAAGAGGTCCCTTACATTCCTTGTGAGTTGTATTCCTAGGTATTTTATTTTCTTTGTAGCAATTGTGAATGGCAGTTCGTTCTTGATTTGGTTCTCTTTAAGTCTGTTATTGGTGTATAGGAATGCTTGTGATTTTTGAACATTGATTTTATATCCTGAGACTTTGCTGAAGTTGCTTATCAGTTGCAGGAGCTTTTGGGCTGAGGTGATGGGGTCTTCTAGGTATACTATCATGTCGTCTGCAAATAGAGACAATTTGGCTTCCACCTTTCCTATTTGAATACCCTTTATTTCTTTTTCTTGCCTGATTGCTCTGGCTAGAACTTCCAGTACTATGTTGAATAGGAGTGGTGAGAGAGGGCATCCTTGTTCAGTGCCAGATTTCAAAGGAATGCTTCCAGTTTTTGCCCATTAAGTATGATATTGGCTGTTGGTTTGTCATAAATAGCTTTTATTACTTTGAGATATGTTCCATCAATACCAAGTTTATTGAGGGTTTTAGCATAAAGGGCTGTTGAATTTTGTCAAATGCCTTCTCTGCTCAATTGAGATAATCATGTGGTTTTTGTTTTTGCTTCTGTTTATGTGGTGAATTACATTTATAGACTTGTATGTTGAACCAGCCTTGCATCCCCGGATGAATCCTACTTGATCATGATGGATAAGTTTTTAATGTGCTGTTGCAATCGGTTTGCCAGTATTTTATTGAAGATTTTTGCATCTATGTTCATCATGGATATTGGCCTGAAGTTTTCTTTTTCTTGTTGAGTCTCTGCCAGGTTTTGGTATCAGGATGATGTTGGTCTCATAAAATGATTTGGGAAGGGTTCCTCTTTTGGATTATTTGGAATAGTTTCAGAAGGAATGGTACCAGATCCTCTTTGTGTGTCTGGTAGAATTCAGCTGTGAACCCATCTGGACCTGGGCTTTTTTGTGTGGTAGGTTTAATTGCTGCCTCAACTTCAGACCTTGTTATTGGTCTATTCATAGTTTTGGCTTCCTCCTGGTTTAGGCTTGGGAGGACACAGGCATCCAGGAATTTATCCATTTCTTCCTGATTTACTAGTTTATGTGCATAGAGTTGTTTGTAGTATTCTCTGATGATGGTTTGAATTTCTGTGGAATCTGTGGTGATTTCATTTTTTATTGCATCTATTTGGTTGTTCTCTTTTCTTTTTATCAGTCTGGCTAGTGGTCTGTCTATTTTGTTGATCTTTTCAAAACCAGCTCTTAGATTTATTGATTTTTGAAGGGTTTTTCTTGTCTCTATCTCCTTCAGTTCTGCTCTGATCTTAGTTATTTCTTGTCTTCGGCTAGGTTTTGAGCTTTTTGATCTTGCTCCTCTAGCTCTTTCAATTTTGATGATAGGGTGTCAATTTTGGATCTCTCCACTCTTCTCATGTGGGCACTTATTGCTATATATTTTCCTCTACAGACTGCTTTAAATGTGTCCCAGAGATTCTGGTACGTTGTGTCTTCATTCTCATTGGTTTCAAAGAACTTCTTTATTTCTGCCTTCATTTCATTGTTTATCCAATCAACATTCAAGAGCCAGTTGTTCAGTTTCCATGAAGCTGTGGTTCTGAGTTATTTTCTGAATTCTGAGTTCCAACTTGATTGCACTATGGTCTGAGAGACTGTTTGTTATGATTTCAGTTGTTTTGCATTTGCTGAGGAGTGCTTTACTTCCAATTATGTGGTCAATTTTGGAGTAGGTGTGATGTGGTGCTGAGAAGAATGTATATTCTGTGGATTTGGGGTGGAGAGTTCTGTAAATGTCTATCAGGTTTGCTTGTTCCAGGTCTGAGTTCAAGTCCTGGATATCCTTGTTAATTTTCTGTCTGGTTGATCTGTCTGCTATTGACAGTGGAGTGTTAAAGTCTCCCACTATTATTGTGTGGGAGTCTAAGTCTCTTTGTAAGTCATTAAGAACTTGCCTTATATATCTGGGTGCTCCTACATTGGGTCCATATATATTTAGAATCGTTAGCTCTTCTTGTTGTATCGATCCTTTTACCATTATGTAATGACCTTCTTTGTCCCTTTTGATCTTTGTTGCTTTAAAGTCTATTTTATCAGAGATGAGAATTGCAACTCCTGCTTTTTTGCTCTCCATTTGCTTGGTAAATCTTCCTCCATCCTTTATTTTGAGCCTTTGTGTATCTTTGCATGTGAGGTGGGTTTCCTGGATACAGCACACTGATGGGTTTTGGTTTTTATCCAATTTGCCAGTCTGTGTCTTTTGATTGGTGCATTTAGCCCATTTACATTTAGGGTTAATATTGTTATGTGTGAATTTGATACTGCCATTTTGATGCTAGCTGGCTGTTTTGCCCATTGGTTCATGTAGATTCTTCATTTTGTTGATGGTCTTTAGCATTTGGTATGCTTTTAGGATGGCTGGTACTGGTTGTTTCTTTCTATGTGTAGTGCCTCTTTCAGGAGCTCTTGTAAAGCAGGCCTAGTGGTGACAAAATCTCTGAGTACTTGCTTGTTCATGAAGGATTTTATTTTTCCTTCACTTATGAAGCTCAGTTTGGCTGGATATGAAATTCTGGGTTGAAAGTTCTTTTCTTTAAGGATGTTGAATATTGGCCCCCACTCTCTTCTGGCTTGTAGAGTCTCTGCCGAGAGATCTGCTGTGAGTCTGATGGGCTTCCTTGTGGGTGACCTGACCTTTCTCTCTGGCTGCCCTTAGTATTTTCTCCTTCATTTCAACCCTGGTGAATCTGACGATTATGTGCCTTGGGGTTGCTCTTTTTGTGGAGTATCTTTGTGGTGTTCTCTGTATTTCCTGGAGTTGAGTATTGACCTGTCTTGCTAGGTTGGGGAAATTTTCCTGGATAATATCCTGAAGAGTGTTTTCCAGCTTGGATTCATTCTCTTCATCACATTCTGGTACACCTATCAAACGTAGGTTGGGTCTCTTCACATAGTCCCACATTTCTTGGAGATTTTGTTCATTCCTTTTGTGCTTTTTTCTTTAATCTTGGTTTCTTTTTATTTCATTGAGTTGATCTTCAACTTCTGATATTCTTTCTTCTGCTTGGTCAATTCGGCTGTTGAAACTTGTGCATGCTTCACGAAGTTCTCGTGTTGTGTTTTTCAGCTCCTTCAATTCATTCATATTCCTCTCTAAGTTGTCCATTCTTGTTATCAATTCCTCGAATCTTTTTTCAAATCTTTTTCAAGGTTCTTAGTTTCTTTGCACTGATTTAGAACATGTTCTTTAGCTCACTGAAGTTTCTCATTATCCACTTTCTGAAGTCTGATTCCATCATTTCATCACACTCATTCTCCATCCAGCTTTGTTCCCTTGCTGGTGAGGAGTTTTGGTCCTTGTAGGAGGTGAGGTGTTTTGGTTTCGGGTGTTTTCTCCTTTTGCGCTGGTTTCTTCCCATCTTTATGGATTTATCCACCTGTCATCTTAGTAGTTGCTGATTTTTCAATTGGGTCTCTGTGTGGATGCTGAGATTGTTGATGATGAAGTATTTCTGTTACTTAGTTTTCCTTCTAATGGTCTAGCCCTCTGCTGTATGAGTGCTGAGGTCCACCCAGGCCCTGCTTGTCTGGGGTATACCTGTAGCAGCTGTGGAACAGTGAGGGATGATACCAGTTTCTTCTTCTGCTGTCTTTGTTCCAGAATGATGCCAGCCAAATGTCAGTCTGATTAGTCCTTTTGGGGTGACTCTTGGATATACAGGGGTCAGGAGCTGCTTGAGGAGACAGTCTGTGCTTTATAGGAGCTCCAGTGCTGAGCTGTGAGCTCCGTTGTTCATTCAGGGTTGTTGGGAGGTTGTTTATGTCTGCTGCAATAGAACTCATAAACACCACCCTTTTTTTCCCCTTAGATGCTCTGTCTCAGGGAGTTGGGGCTTTTATGAGTATCTGTTGCACTGTCCTGCCCCACTAGGTGGCAGTCTATTCACTATTTGCCTGCCGTGGGTCCGCCTGTTGCTGCTGGGCTCCCTTCTGCTGTGGAGCTGGAGTCTCTGTTATGGCAGGTTGCCTCGGCAATGGCAGGCTGCCAGCCCTGGGCGGTACTTCAGTAGGGGGGATTGCTCAGCAATGGTGGACGCCCTCCCTCACTGGGCTGCACCATCCTAGATGCCGGCAGCAAAACTCTCAGCCCCAAGCATCTCCAGTCGCCGCCCTGCTTGTCCCTGTGAGGTGGGACCCGCCGAGCCCGATCACCCAGCTCCCTGCCTCAGAGTCCGTCCTCTCTCTCTCTCCTCTCCCAAGCTGAAAGGTCGACTCTCTCACTGGCGCCCCAGTAGCCTGCCGATAGGGCACTGGGATCCGTGATCTCCCGTGCCACTGCCCACTGCACTGGCTCAGATCACGCTTCCCAGGAAACTCCTGGTCTGGCTCACTGTCCAAGTCCTATTCAAACAGATGGACATGCCAATCTGCCCTTCCAAATCTCAGATTGCCGGTTTAACAGGGCACCCAGATCCCACTGCGGCCCAAGAGTGGCCAGAGCCAGCTGTGTTAGCCGGCTGCACTAGCATCCCGTGTCTCTCCCACACCTGGGACTTTCAACGCTTTGTGGGCCAAAAAGGTCCATCCGAGAATGCGGCTAAGACTCACCCTCTGCGCCTTCACTGAGAGCTGCAATCCTGAGTTGCTTCTACGACGCCATCTTGCGAGTCTCCCCTGGAAATTATCTTTTTATCCTGAGCTACAGAAATAAGATGATGAGGAGGTATTATGTTGACATAAACTTATCTGTATTTGATGTAACAATGGGGAGCTTCCCTCTTTCTTTGCTTGAGTAAGCTTGTCTTAGAAAAGATCAGTACATGGGCTAAAGTGAATATTTGAGTGAAAAACAAGCACAGCCAATGAAAGAAACAAATATTTCTTCTTAAAATTACACAGGATGCAGCACAAATGGCAGATTAAGAGTCACTTCCCACAATTTCTCTTTTCTTTGACTCCTTTGATATTTTATGTGTGTGTATATATATATATATATACATACACACACACACATAATTCTATAATAGGTTGCAGAGAATATATGCATACATACATATATATGTGTGTGTTTGTGTTGTGTGTGTGTGTGTGGCATGTATGGAGAGAGAGAGGTAGGAATTGGCTTTCTGCCATTTGTGCAGGTACACAGCTATATAAACATAAACTTATACATATGCATATATGTATGTGTGTATATATATATATATATACACACACACACACACAATTCTATAATAGGTTGCAGAGAATATATGCATACATACATATATATGTGTGTTTGTGTTGTGTGTGTGTGTGTGGCATGTATGGAGAGAGAGGTAGAATTGGCTTTCTGCCATTTGTGCAGGTACACAGCTATATAAACATAAATCCTTATACATATGCATATATGTATGTGTGTATATATATATATGTATATATATGCATATGCATATATAGACATCCTTAACTGCATTGGAAAGCAAAAACAGTGCCCCCAGTGGAGCATACACCATGAGAGATTCCTGAAAGGTGGAGTCAGACTAATAGAGAATATTCCAGAGTAGGAGAGAACATTATGGATTGTGTGAATGGCACTGGTAAGGTCAAAGATTGAGAATAGTATAGGGAAGGGGAGGTAACCTAAGAGCAATAGTCAGGTGGCTTATTGGGACAACATACTAGAAATAGCAGCTTCCCTGCAATTCCCAGAGAGAACCTTTAGCCACAGGTGGGAGCAGTAAGCATGAGAATCAGGTAAGAGTGGCAGGGCAATGTTCAGAGGATTCAGAAGCATTCCCATTCCTGTAAGAAAGGTATTAGAACACCTGGCTTGCTGCATAGGCTGGCCATGACCTGCAATTGCTTGGCTAACATACAGAATTCACTAGGATTCACAGCAACCAACAGGGGGCAGCAAACATAAAGGTGAGAATATGATGAAAGATGGGCCAGGGATGAGAAGCCATACCAGCCAAGTTAAGTGGGCAGATTAATTAGAATAAAGAGAAAGAAAACATTTATATATGATCACTGGCATGCCCATAACAAGCAGCCTGAACTGGTATAGTAGCTGAGTGAGAGGTCCTTGAGACATCTTCAGTATCACCATGGGAACACTGGTATCATAGAAAGGGGTGGAGCTAGCTGTATAAGAACCCACATTTGAGATCTAGTCCTTACTGAGGTTTGCTTCCAAAGGACAGGATCACCTGCCTTCAAAGCTCATTGGCTTTCCTTCTGGACTGCATTCTTCATCAGGGCTGGGAGAAGTGTTCAGATAAAAAGGGAGTTCCAGGAAGGCTGAAGTTAGGTATGGATCATTGTAGATAAGGGAGAAGAAACCTAATTACATTGCACTGTTAGGAGGACAAAGAGATTGTCTCCAAAATCTGCCTAGTAGGTGGATGGTGAACATGGATGGTAAATCCTCTGAGAAGTGTCACATGTCCAGTATGACTTCAAATAAAGAGTACTGAAGCTAAACCTCACCTGGGTTACTGTATGTTCAAGTCAAAATATTTGCTTTCAAAAGGCAGAGGAAGGGTCTTCAGGAAAAAGAAGGAAAAGGCAAAAAATGGCAGGAAATCAGCTTTGGTTGCAAATTATAGTCACATTGCTTGAAAGACCTTCCAGACAAGTGAAAAGGCAGTGGATAGAAAGGAATAATCCATTGAGGTTGCTGAAAAGCAGATCAGAACAATTGATTTTTGCAGCAGATACAGGCTTCCAAATGGTTGATGTGGGAGTTTATCATTTGCCATACTCTACTGGCAGATATGCTTATGTGGTCAGCTAGAAAGCCAAAAGGCACATGGAAAGTGCCAATTAATTACTCAGGTACCACTTTGATTGTAAACACCCAGGCACCAGGTGTACCTCATTATCACTTCCTGACTTGGGGAATTAATGGTAGAGGTAATAGATATTGGAGCATTTCCCTACCTAAAGCTGGAATAAAACTACCTTCTAATTAGACATGGCCCACTATCTGTAGGCATAGGTCCTTTTTAATTTTATAACTTCCTCCGGGTGACTCTGAAGTTGAGGAGCAGGTTCTGCCACACTTTCTGAAACACAGGGCCTGTGTCTAATTTTCACATGGCATCATTCTGGGATAAGGCATAATTCCAAGACCAAAACACAAGTTTGACCCATCATTTTCACTTCTGACAGCTATCCTGAAGAAACAATTATATATGTATACGAAGAATCATGCAATGTTGTTTATGTAGTAAAAAGTTTTTAATAAATTTCCACTGATAGGTTAATAATTAAATAGCGTGCCTACATTTTGGAATCTTATGCAGTCAATAATAAGAAAAAATTCAATATGTGTGTACTTATAGCAAATTATCTAAGATATTCTGCTAAATGGAAAAAAGAAATTTGCAAAATAGTATATATAATATGATTCAATTTTGTTGAAAAACTTTTCTCTTGATACAAAAATTAAACTCTCTACTTCCATATGTACATTTATAACCCGTGTTCACATATAATAAAATGTCTGAAAGCTACACATCAAATTGATAATAGTGTTTTCTTCTGAGGAGCAGATGAGCTTGATTCAGCCCAAGCATGTTTTTTTCCTTTATTTTCTGCATTTGTTTGGATGTTTAGCATAGAAATGCATTTGTGCATTACTTGTGTAATTAAAAATAACAAAATAAAAAAAAAAGTATTGCTTAAAACACTTATTGAATCAACACTTCAAGAATAGAATTAGCAATTTTATCAGAGAAACAAGGATATTTGCATGTGGATGGGTCACACACATTTTAAAGCTTTGCGGTGAATATTCAAATGTCATGTCAGTGGTGAAACACAGCTTTCATGGAAAAAAAAATGAAAGTAAAACAAACAAAAAAATCAAATAAGAGAAATGAGTTTCATTGCAACATGTAGAGAACTAACAGCAAATTATAGAGAGAAAGAGGAATACCAGGAAATGGGAATCAGAATGATCTTGACCTCCCAATGGCATCATTGTAGGCAGAGATAACAGAGAAACACTTGCAAATTTATGAGAGATGTTTGTTTTCAACCTAATAATTGATAACCTGTCGAACGATTAATTGATTTGAAAACAGACTAAGAGTCTTAAGAAGTCACCTCTCATGAAGGATATTCTCCATCAGAATGAGAAAATAAACTAAGATAGAGAAATGAAGGAGTTCCAGGAAAGAGGAATCCAACACTATCCAGCCAACAGGGAATTCCTGAGGTAACAGTGAAGGAAGTGCTAGGGTAAGAGGCGTGAGCTTGTCCAGAGAGCAACCACTCCGTAGTGAAGCTGAAGGATGGTCTCTAGGGTGAATAGCAACCAAATAAAGCAATGGATTGTTTAGCAGATGCGTTTGACCATACTGAAAAAATTTAGGAAATTATTAGACAGTGTAGAGGGAAAATTAGACATAAGGACATAAGAAAGTGAGTAAATTATTTTTTAAAAAGCCTTATTATTATTATTATTATTATTATTATTATTATTATTATTATTATTTGAGACAGGGTCTCACTCTGTTGCCGAGGCTGGAGTTCAGGAGCACCATCCTAGCTCACTGCAACCTCCACTTCTTGGGCTCAAGCAATCCTCCCACCTCAGCCTCTTGAGTAGCTGGGACTACAGGAATATGCCACTATACCCAGGTAATATTTTTTCATAGAAACAAGATCTTGCTTTGTTGCTCAAGCTGGTCTCAAACTCCTGGGCTCAAGCAATCCACACACCTCAGCCTCCCAACGTGCTGGGATTACAGGGCCATCATTAACTCTAGGGAAACAAAAAGCTGTTTGAGAGAGGAGGAGATGTTATTGTATAAGTGGCTCAACTGTAAATAATACTTAAGGACTCACAATAATATAAACACTGAATATTAATTTAGCTCCATCTTGTGGTAAATCTATATTCAAAAGCTGGAAAAAATATAAACATGGTCTGTGTGTGTGTGTTACATTTAAAAGTTAAAAACTCATCTTCCATAGAAGAAAGTCAATAGACAACATCTGAAATGAGACAAATCCACACATTTCAGCATACACATAGCGTTTTAAAATGTGGAGTTAATTGGCACAAGAAACATTTGAAGAATTGGTGGATGATGCCTCTGAGGGACTGAGACTTGAGATTTAGAAAAGCTGCAGCAAAACAATTCTGTTTTTAATTATAAGCCTTGCATTTGATTTTTTAAACTCTAAACTGTATCATCTTGATAAAATGAAGATAAAACCACCATGCATAACTAATTTTTTATGATATATCAGATTGCTAAAGGACAGCAGTGAACAAAAATGCTAATACATAGGCAAGTTTCAGAGATCAGTATCAGTCATCATATAATGCTAGAGAACAAAATATTATTAATCATGGCTATCATCTTTTGAACATTTAACCTAGTATCATTTCATTTAATGCTCACATCAACCCTTGACATACATGATATTATTATTACCCACATATTACAGATGTGATTGTGAGATATTAAATACCAATGTAAACTTATGTAACTGGCAAGTGGAGTAGTGAACCTGAGATTAAAACCAAAATTTATTCAAGGCTTGTAGTCTTGGCCACAAGTTTACACCCTGGAGGACTAGGAGGTTACAGGAATTCCAAGAGGGACAAGCGTTCTGAATTTGCCCTCTTCTTTTTCTAGACCAAGCAGTGTGATGGATCCCAGCAGACTGCAAGTTTCCTCATACTTTAGAGAAAATGTAAATCCAATGTATTTTCTATTTAATCTTATACTGGCTTGAATTTTTTAAAAATAATTTTATTTGAGGTCCTTTGAAACTCAGTTGCTATACATTTTTAGTCAGGCTATTTTCAGATTTGTCAGCACAAAACTTAAGACTCTGGCTGGAATCTCTATGAACAATAGTAACGCTTCACAGTTTTCAGCGGACCTTTCTTTATATCTGTCATATTTGATTACCAGAGTAACCCCATGAAATAAGCACAGATGATGTCATTAATCATTTAACAGATGGGGACATTAAGACCATAAAAGCTAAGTGGTTAACTGGAGCCCACATAGACAATAAATAGCTGTGCTGTGATTAGAACTCACAACTCCCAATTCTTCTTTTGACTCTCCCCTCACCACACACAATGTTACCTGCTAATATTACCACACCTAAAGGGATGCCTTGCTTTTGTTTCATGCCAAAGCATGAAACTTTGGAAAATCCTTTCACTTTGGAAAATCCTACTTTTTTTTTAGATCTTTTTCAAATGCATTGATTTCTTAAACTTGAATAAATTTGAACAAGAAATGGACTCTTTTATAAGGAAAACCATTTTTCATTCATCTCCCAATACTATATATATAAAATTGGCACAAAATAAAATAGAGTAACAATTCTAATTATTATGGTTCCTATACAACTATAAAACTAAAACAATTTTACAAGTCAAATGTAAACACCACACACAGTAATGACCAAAGAAACAACACTGATTTAAACACGATTTGACTATGCTGTGAACTGCTGGGGTGTAGTGTTTCAGAGTCCATTTTAATGTGCTCTGTGCTCAGTTCTCCAATACTCATCCCCTCTACACTGGTGGGAAAATTCGTTTGTCTTCTTGACATCAATTGCTGCGTAATAAATTACACTACACATTAATGGCTTAAAACAACCAGTTTATTTGGCTCAAGATCTTTTGGATCAGGAATTCAGAAGAGACATATTTGGATAGTTTGTCTCCAGGTAGCAGCAGTTGGGACTGGGGCTAAAAGATCCACTTCTGAGATGGCTTCTTCACTCGTAGGTCTGGTATCTTGGTGCTCCTTGGCCTTTCTTTCTCCCCACACTGTATCTGTCTCTCCATCTGGCCTGACATACTCACAAGATGATGTTCTCAGGATAGTCACCCTTCTTTAGCTTCTGGGAGGAAGGAGTGGAAGCTACCAGGTCAGGTAGAGGCTGGCTATGCCCAGAATTGGCTCAGTATCACTTCCACCACATTCTACCAGATAAAATGTAATAGAAACTTCACATGAGTGAAGAAATAGACTCTACCTATGATAGAGGAGGAGCGAGGCCTTATTGCAGAAGGTCACATGTGATGAGAGACACTGTTCCAGTCATTTTAGGACAATACAAGCATCCAAGTTTGGTGTCGATACTCTACCCTTTCTCAATAGCTAGAGACTGCATGGTAGTATTGTTGCCAACATAATTATAAACGTGAGTGATGAACTTATGGGAAGTCTCAATCCCAAGGATCACCAAGAAGAATAGAATATGGGCCCTTACTCACATGTTTATTATTGTTTTGAATAAAAAAAACCACTATGCAAGGGACTTCTACTGCTCCCAAATCCAGTTTGTCTCTCCTTCTTGAGCACACAGGAGAACCATACTTCTTAGCTTCTTTTCATTAAGACATTCATTTTGCCTAGTTCTGGCTAATGGGTAGTGAGCAGAGTGATATTTAACATTTTCAAGCTAAGGAATTTACAAGTGGGTAGAGCTTATTACACTTTCACTTTCTCTTTCTCTTCTAGTGTCCTGGAAGCCTTGGGTTAGGATAGTGGCATTTCAAGATGGTGGAATTATAGCCACAAAAGTTGATCCTTGCTCTGCAGCTCGAAGCCTTGATCTGTTGTATCTGAAGGATATGACCACAGAAGTGGGCATTTATTTTTTCTCATGTATTTATTTTTTGAGACAAAATCTCACCCTGTTGCCCAGGCTACAGTGTGGTGGTGCAATCCTAGCTCTCTGCAGCCTCGAACTTCTGGGCTCAAGCAACCCTCCTGTGCCAGCCTCCCAAGTACCTGGGACAACAGGTGTATGCCATTATACCCAGCTAATTTTTTGATTTTTGTAGAGATGAAATCTGTTTTTTTTTTTATGAGACGAAGTTTCACTCTTGTTGCCCATACTGGAGTGCAGTGGCCCTATCTTGGCTCACCACAAACTCTGCCTCCTAGGTTCAAGTGATTCTCGGCCTCAGCCTCCTGAGTAGTTTGGATTACAGGCATGTGCCACCATGCCCAGCTATTTGTTTGTATTTTTAGTAGAGGTGAGATTTCACCATGTTGGTCAGGCTGGTCTCAAACTCCCGACCTCAGATGATACACCTGCCTCAGCCTTCCAAAATACTGGGATTACAAATGTGAGCCACCATGCCCAGCTGAGATGAAATCTTGCTATGTTTCCCAAGCTGGTCTTAAACTCCTGGCCTCAAGTGATCCTTCCACCTCAGCCTCCCAAAGTGTTGGGATTACAGGCATGAGACACTGCACCTGGCCCAGGCAGGTATCTTTGACCCAGTATATGGCAAAATTTAAAGCTTAGAATCATGAAAGCTGAACTCAAAGACAAAACGGGAGGGTTCTGTTGTCAGGTTAGATTCTAGGAAGTGCCCTGCAGAGGTTCCCCAGGGCCTGGCTGAGCCATTCTGGAGCACACCTGAGATGACAAGTAGCCCCCCATGCCCTCTTCTGACCTGAGCCCCCTCCAGGGACCCAGGGATGAAAGCTGGCTGTGATGACTCAGGAAATTCACCTGCAATATTGTCACGTTATCTGGGCTGGCTACAAGGCATGGGATGGACAGATGCAATGAGATAGAGTCCTTTGCATGGTATCCAGCACGTAAGACAATTTGGTTGCTATTCTTTAAAAATGCATTACTGTTACTATTCACAGTGACTGGGGGATCCATACTTTGAATTGCTGCCTGCCTTTAATACTTTTGGGGGTTTCACCTTTGAGGATGTTGTCTGACATTATGTTGTGCCCTTGGCAGCTTCTTTCTTTAAAAAAAATTATTAATTTTTTAAAAATAAAGACTAGGCATGGTGGTTCATGCCTGTAGTCCCAGCACTTTGGGAGGCCGAGGTGGGTGGATCATGAGGTGTGGAGTTTGAGACCAGCCTGACCAACATGGTGAAACCCTGTCAGACTCCTGAGTAGCTGGGATTACAGGTGCCCACCACCACACCCAGCTGGGTCTCGAACTCCTGACTGGTTGGGAGTGGTTGTGGGCACCTGTAATCTCAGCTAATCGGGAGGCTGAGGCAGGAGAATCACTTGAACTGGGAGGTGGAGGCTGCAATGAGCGAAGATTGCATCACTGCACTCCAGCCTGGGCAGCAGAGCAAGACTCCATCTCAAAAAAATAAGAATAAAAATAGAGTTAAGGTCTCACTATGTTGCCCAGGCTGGTGTTAAACTCCTGGCCTCATGTGACCCTCCCACCTTGGTCTCCCAATGCTCTGGGATTATAGGCATGAGCCATGGTGCCCAGCCTTCTCCAGCTTCTAAACAAGTTCAGAAACTCCTCAGGGCTCCATGGGTAAGATTCAGGAATTGGTGAACTTGGATGGGAAAATTATTCCCTTTGTTTTCTTTACCTCTAAATGAAAAATAACACTTCCTTTGATGATGAATGTGAACAACAAACCACTGTAGATAAAAAGAACCTGCACTTTTGTCACGAATGAAAGTCACAGATTTTGTGTCAAATTATAGGTGCTGCAGAAATCTTGTAACACTGATGATCTACAACTTTGAAATTATAGTGATTAGACTTATCACTTATAGCCTATTTGATGCATTAATCAAAAGTGCATATAGTTCTAATACAGCATACATAATTTCTTTCTTTATTTTTATTTTTTGAGACAGAGTCTCACTCTGTCACCAGGCTGGAGTGCAGTGGCATGATCTTGGCTCACTGCAACCTCCGCCTCACAGGTTCAAGTGATTCTCCTGCCTCAGCCTCCTGAGTAGCTGGGACTGCAGGTATCTGTCACCATGCCCAGCTAATTTTTATATTTTGAGTAGAGATGGGGTTTTGCCATGTTGGCCAGGCTGGTCTTGATCTCTTGACTTTGTGATCTGCCTGACTTGGCCTTTTTTTTTTTTTTTTTAGAAAAGTCAAGAACTTATTTTATTTTAAAATAAACGTTGAGAGAGGCAAGATGGCGTCGTAGAAGTGACTCAGGATTGCAGCTCTCAGTGACGGCGCAGAGGGTGAGTCCTAGCCGCATTCTCGGATGGACCTTTCTAGCCCACAGAGCGTTGAAAGTCCCAGGTGTGGGAGAGACAGGACGCTAAAGCAGGCTAATGCAGCCGGCTCACCGCTCTTCCGGCCGCAGTGGGACCCGGCGCGGAACTCACTGGTCTGGGTGCCCTGTTAAACCGGCAATCTGAGATTTGAAGGGCAGATTGGCATGTCCATCTGATTGAACGGGACTTGGACAATGAGCCAGACCAGGAGTTTCCTGGGAAGTGTGATCTGAGATGGTGAAGTGGGCAGCGGCACGGGAGATCGCCACGGATCCCAGTGCCCTATCGGCAGGCTACTGGGACGCCAGTGAGAGAGTCGACCTTTCAGCTCGTGGAGAGGGAGACAGAGAGAGAGAGGACGAACTCTGAGGCAGGGAGCTGGGTGATTGGGCTTGGCGGGTCCCACCCTCACAGGGACAAGCAGGGCAGTGACTGGAGACGCTTGGGGCTGAGAGTTTTGCTGCCGGCATCTAGGATGGTGCAGCCTGGTGAGGGGGGGGCGTCCGCCATTGTTAACACAGTCCGCCCCTATTGAAGTATCCCCCAGGGCTGACACAGCCTGTCGTTGCCGAGGCAACCTGCCATAACAGAGAGACTCCCAGGAGAGGGGAGCTCTCCACAGCAGAAGGGAGCCCAGCAGCAACAGGGCAGACCCATGCTAGCAGGTCAGAGCCCCAGCAGGCAAATAGTGAATAGACTGCCACCTAGTGGGGCAGGACAGTGCAACAGATACTCATAAAGAAAGAGCATATAAGGGGGGGAAGGGTGGAGTTTTATGAGTTCTATTGCAGCAGACATAAACAACCTCCCAACAACCTTGAATGAACAACGGAGCTCACAGCTCAGCACTGGAGCTACTATAAAGCACAGACTGTCTCCTCAAGCAGCTCCTGACCCCTGTATATCCAAAGAGTCACCCCAAAAAGGACTAATCAGACTGACATTTGGCTGGCATCATTCTGGAACAAAGACAGCAGAAGAAGAAACTGGTATCATCCTCACTGTTCCACAGCTGCTACAGGTATACCCCAGACAAGCAGGGCCTGGAGTGGACCTCAGCACTCATACAGCAGAGGGGCTAGACCATTAGAAGGAAAACTAAGTAACAGAAATACTTCATCATCAACAATCTCAGCATCCACACAGAGACCCAATTGAAAAATCAGCAACTACTAAGACGACAGGCGATAAATCCATAAAGATGGGAAGAAACCAGTGCAAAAGGAGGAAAACACCTGAAACCAAAACACCTCACCTCCTACAAAGGACAAAACTTCTCACCAGCAAGGGAACAAAGCTGGATGGAGAATGAGTGTGACAAAATGACAGAATCAGACTTCAGAAAGTGGATAATGAGAAACTTCAGTGAGCTAAAGAACATGTTCTAAATCAGTGCAAAGAAACTAAGAACCTTGAAAAAGATTTGAAAAAGATTCGAGGAATTGATAACAAGAATGGACAACTTAGAGAGGAATATGAATGAATTGAAGGAGCTGAAAACACAACACGAGAACTTGAAGCATGCACAAGTTTCAACAGCCGAATTGACCAAGCAGAAGAAAGAATATCAGAAGTTGAAGATCAACTCAATGAAATAAAACGTGAAACCAAGATTAAAGAAAAAGCACAAAAGGAATGAACAAAATCTCCAAGAAATGTGGGACTATGTGAAGAGACCCAACCTACGTTTGATAGGTGTACCAGAATGTGATGAAGAGAATGAATCCAAGCTGGAAAACACTCTTCAGGATATTATCCAGGAAAATTTCCCCAACCTAGCAAGACAGGTCAATACTCAACTCCAGGAAATACAGAGAACACCACATAGATACTCGCAAAAAGAGCAACCCCAAGGCACATAATCGTCAGATTCACCAGGGTTGAAATGAAGGAGAAAATACTAAGGGCAGCCAGAGAGAAAGGTCAGGTCACCCACAAAGGGAAGCCCATCAGACTCACAGCAGATCTCTTGGCAGAGACTCTACAAGCCAGAAGAGAGTGGGGGCCAATATTCAACATCCTTAAAGAAAAGAACTTTCAACCCAGAATTTCATATCCAGCCAAACTGAGCTTCATAAGTGAAGGAAAAATAAAATCCTTCATGAACAAGCAAGTACTCAGAGATTTTGTCACCACTAGGCCTGCTTTACAAGAGCTCCTGAAAGAGGCACTACACATAGAAAGAAACAACCAGTACCAGCCATCCTAAAAGCATACCAAATGCTAAAGACCATCAACAAAATGAAGAATGTACATGAACCAATGGGCAAAACAGCCAGCTAGCATCAAAATGGCAGTATCAAATTCACACATAACAATATTAACCCTAAATGTAAATGGGCTAAATGCACCAATCAAAAGACACAGACTGGCAAATTGGATAAAATAAAACCCATCGGTGTGCTGTATCCAGGAAACCCACCTCACATGCAAAGATACACAAAGGCTCAAAATAAAAGGATGGAGGAAGATTTACCAAGCAAATGGAGAGCAAAAAAGCAGGAGTTGCAATTCATCTCTGATAAAATAGACTTTAAAGCAACAAAGATCAAAAGGACAAAGAAGGTCATTACATAATGGTAAAAGGATCGATACAACAAGAAGAGCTAACGATTCTAAATATATATGGACCCAATGTAGGAGCACCCAGATATATAAGGCAAGTTCTTAATGACTTACAAGAGACTTAGACTCCCACACAATAATAGTGGGAGACTTTAACACTCCACTGTCAATAGCAGACAGATCAACCAGACAGAAAATTAACAAGGATATCCAGGACTTGAACTCAGACCTGGAACAAGCAAACCTGATAGACATTTACAGAACTCTCCACCCCAAATCCACAGAATATACATTCTTCTCAGCACCACATCACACCTACTCCAAAATTGACCACATAATTGGAAGTAAAGCACCTCAGCAAATGCAAAACAACTGAAATCATAACAAACAGTCTCTCAGACCATAGTGCAATCAAGTTGAACTCAGAATTCAGAAAATAACTCAGAACCGACAGCTTCATGGAAACTGAACAACTGGCTCTTGAATGTTGATTGATAAACAATGAAATGAAGGCAGAAATAAAGAAGTTCTTTGAAACCAACCAAGAAAATGAAGACACAACGTACCAGAATCTCTGGGACACATTTAAAGCAGTCTGTAGAGGAAAATATATAGCAATAAGTGCCCACATGAGAAGAGTGGAGAGATCCAAAATTGACACCCTATCATCAAAATTGAAAGAGCTAGAGGAGCAAGATCAAAAAGCTCAAAACCTAGCAAGACAAGAAATAACTAAGATCAGAGCAGAACTGAAGGAGATAGAGACAAGAAAACCCTTCAAAAATCAATAAATTAAGAGCTGCTTTACAAGAGCTCCTGAAAGAGGCACTACACATAGAAAGAAACAACCAGTACCAGCCATCCTAAAAGCATACCAAATGCTAAAGACCATCAACAAAATGAAGAATGTACATGAACCAACGGGCAAAACAGCCAGCTAGCATCAAAATGGCAGTATCAAATTCACACATAACAATATTAACCCTAAATGTAAATGGGCTAAATGCACCAATCAAAAGACACAGACTGGCAAATTGATAAAAACCAAAACCCATCAGTGTGCTGTATCCAGGAAACCCACCTCACATGCAAAGATACACAAAGGCTCAAAATAAAGGATGGAGGAAGATTTACCAAGCAAATGGAGAGCAAAAAAAGCAGGAGTTGCAATTCTCATCTCTGATAAAATAGACTTTAAAGCAACAAAGATCAAAAGGGACAAAGAAGGTCATTACATAATGGTAAAAGGATCGATACAACAAGAAGAGCTAACGATTCTAAATATATATGGACCCAATGTAGGAGCACCCAGATATATAAGGCAAGTTCTTAATGACTTACAAAGAGACTTAGACTCCCACACAATAATAGTGGGAGACTTTAACACTCCACTGTCAATAGCAGACAGATCAACCAGACAGAAAATTAACAAGGATATCCAGGACTTGAACTCAGACCTGGAACAAGCAAACCTGATAGACATTTACAGAACTCTCCACCCCAAATCCACAGAATATACATTCTTCTCAGCACCACATCACACCTACTCCAAAATTGACCACATAATTGGAAGTAAAGCACCTCAGCAAATGCAAAACAACTGAAATCATAACAAACAGTCTCTCAGACCATAGTGCAATCAAGTTGAACTCAGAATTCAGAAAATAACTCAGAACCGCACAGCTTCATGGAAACTGAACAACTGGCTCTTGAATGTTGATTGATAAACAATGAAATGAAGGCAGAAATAAAGAAGTTCTTTGAAACCAACGAGAATGAAGACACAACGTACCAGAATCTCTGGGACACATTTAAAGCAGTCTGTAGAGGAAAATATATAGCAATAAGTGCCCACATGAGAAGAGTGGAGAGATCCAAAATTGACACCCTATCATCAAAATTGAAAGAGCTAGAGGAGCAAGATCAAAAAGCTCAAAACCTAGCCAAGACAAGAAATAACTAAGATCAGAGCAGAACTGAAGGAGATAGAGACAAGAAAAACCCTTCAAAAATCAATAAATCTAAGAGCTGGTTTTGAAAAGATCAACAAAATAGACAGACCACTAGCCAGACTGATAAAAAGAAAAGAGAGAACAACCAAATAGATGCAATAAAAACGATAAAGGGAAATCACCACAGATTCCACAGAAATTCAAACCATCATCAGAGAATACTACAAACAACTCTATGCACATAAACTAGTAAATCAGGAAGAAATGGATAAATTCCTGACGCCTGTGTCCTCCCAAGCCTAAACCAGGAGGAAGCCAAAACTATGAATAGACCAATAACAAGGTCTGAAGTTGAGGCAGCAATTAAGAGCCTACCACACAAAAAAGCCCAGGTCCAGATGGGTTCACAGCTGAATTCTACCAGACACACAAAGAGGATCTGGTACCATTCCTTCTGAAACTATTCCAAATAATCCAAAAGAGGGAACCCTTCCCAAATCATTTTATGAGACCAACATCATCCTGATACCAAAACCTGGCAGAGACTCAACAAGAAAAGAAAACTTCAGGCCAATATCCATGATGAACATAGATGCAAAATCTTCAATAAAATACTGGCAAACCGATTGCAACAGCACATTAAAAACTTATCCATCATGATCAAGTAGGATTCATCCTGGGATGCAAGGCTGGTTCAACATACGCAAGTCTATAAATGTAATTCACCACATAAACAGAAGCAAAAACAAAAACCACATGATTATCTCAATTGAGAGAAGGCATTTGACAAAATTCAACAGCCCTTTATGCTAAAAACCTCAATAAACTTGGTATTGATGGAACATATCTCAAAGTAATAAAAGCTATTTATGACAAACCAACAGCCAATATCATACTTAATGGGCAAAACTGGAAGCATTCCCTTTGAAATCGGCACTAGACAAGGATGCCCTCTCACCACTCCTATTCAACATAGTACTGGAAGTTCTAGCCAGAGCAATCAGGCAAGAAAAAGAAATAAAGGGTATTCAAATAGGAAAGGTGGAAGCCAAATTGTCTCTATTTGCAGACGACATGATAGTATACCTAGAAGACCCCATCACCTCAGCCCAAAAGCTCCTGCAACTGATAAGCAACTTCAGCAAAGTCTCAGGATATAAAATCAATGTTCAAAAATCACAAGCATTCCTATACACCAATAACAGACTTAAAGAGAACCAAATCAAGAACGAACTGCCATTCACAATTGCTACAAAGAAAATAAAATACCTAGGAATACAACTCACAAGGAATGTAAGGGACCCTTTAAGGAAAACTACAAAGCACTGCTCAACGAAATAAGAGAGGACACAAACAGATGGAGAAACATTCCATGTTCGTGGTTAGGAAGAATCAATATCGTGAAAATGGCTATACTGCCCAAAGTAATTTACACAATCAATGCTATCCCCATCAAACTACCATTGAATTTCTTCACAGAACTGGAAAACCACCATGAATTTCATATGGAACCAAAAAGAGCCCGATAGCCAAGTCAATTCTAAGCAAAAGAACACAGCGGAGGCATCACATACCAGACTTCAAACTATACTACAAGGCTACAGTAATCAAAACAGCATGGTACTGGTACCAAAACAGAGATATAGACCAATGGAACAGAACAGAAGCATCGGAGGCAACACAACATATCTACAACCATATTATCTTTGATAAACCACACAAAAAAGCCCAGGTCCAGATGGGTTCACAGCTGAATTCTACCAGACACACAAAGAGGATCTGGTACCATTCCTTCTGAAACTATTCCAAATAATCCAAAAAGAGGGAACCCTTCCCAAATCATTTTATGAGACCAACATCATCCTGATACCAAAACCTGGCAGAGACTCAACAAGAAAAGAAAACTTCAGGCCAATATCCATGATGAACATAGATGCAAAAATCTTCAATAAAATACTGGCAAACCGATTGCAACAGCACATTAAAAACTTATCCATCATGATCAAGTAGGATTCATCCTGGGATGCAAGGCTGGTTCAACATACGCAAGTCTATAAATGTAATTCACCACATAAACAGAAGCAAAACAAAACCACATGATTATCTCAATTGACGCAGAGAAGGCATTTGACAAAATTCAACAGCCCTTTATGCTAAAACCCTCAATAAACTTGGTATTGATGGAACATATCTCAAAGTAATAAAAGCTATTTATGACAAACCAACAGCCAATATCATACTTAATGGGCAAAACTGGAAGCATTACCTTTGAAATCTGGCACTAGACAATGATGCCCTCTCTCACCGATCCTATTCAACATAGTACTGGACGTTCTAGCCAGAGCAATCAGGCAAGAAAAAGAAATAAAGGGTATTCAAATAGGAAAGGTGGAAGCCAAATTGTCTCTATTTGCAGACGACATGATAGTATACCTAGAAGACCCCATCACCTCAGCCCAAAAGCTCCTGCAACTGATAAGCAACTTCAGCAAAGTCTCAGGATATAAAATCATGTTCAAAAATCACAAGCATTCCTATACACCAATAACAGACTTAAAGAGAACCAAATCGAGAACGAACTGCCATTCACAATTGCTACAAAGAAAATAAAATACCTAGGAATACAACTCACAAGGAATGTAAGGGACCCTTTAAGGAAAACTACAAACAACTGCTCAACGAAATAAGAGAGGACACAAACAGATGGAGAAACATTCCATGTTCGTGGTTAGGAAGAATCAATATCGTGAAAATGGCTATACTGCCCAAAGTAATTTACACAATCAATGCTATCCCCATCAAACTACCATTGAATTTCTTCACAGAACTGGAAAACCACCATGAATTTCATATGGAACCAAAAAGAGCCCGCATAGCCAAGTCAATTCTAAGCAAAAGAACACAGCGGAGGCATCACACTACCAGACTTCAAACTATACTACAAGGCTACAGTAATCAAAACAGCATGGTACTGGTACCAAAACAGAGATATAGACCAATGGAACAGAACAGAAGCATCGGAGGCAACACAACATATCTACAACCATATTATCTTTGATAAACCAGACAAAACAGGCAATGGGGAAAGGATTCCTATTTAATAAATGGTGTTGGGAAAACTGGCTAGCCATGTGCAGAAAGCAGAAACTGGACCCCTTCCTGACACCTTACACTAAAATTAACTCCAGATGGATTAAAGACTTAAACGTAAGACCTGACACCATAAAACCCTAGAAGAAAATCTAGGCAAAACCATTCAGGACATAGGAGTAGGCAAGGACTTCATGAACAAAACACCAAAAGCATTGGCAACAAAAGCCAAAATAGACAAATGGGACCTAATCAAACTCCACAGCTTCTGCACGGCAAAAGAAACAGTCACTAGAGTGAATCGGCAACCATCAGAATGGGAAAAATCTTTGCAGTTTACACATCTGACAAAGGGCTGATATCCAGAATTTACAAAGAACTCAAACAGATTTACAGGAAAAATAAACAAGCCCATTCAAAATGGGCAAAGGATATGAACAGAAACTTTACAAAAGAAGACATACATGAGGCCAACAAACATATGAAAAAGTGCTCATCATCACTGGTCATTAGAGAGATGCAAATCAAAACCACATTGAGATACCATCTCACGCCAGTTAGAATGGCGATCATTAAAAAATCTGGAAAGAGCAGATGCTGGAGAGGATGTGGAGAAATAGGAACACTTACACTGTTGGTGGGAGTGTAAATTAGTTCAACCATTGTGGAAGACAGTGTGGCGATTCCTCAGGGACCTAGAAATAGAAATTCCATTTGACCCAGCAATCCCATTACTGGGTATATATCCAAAGGACTATAAATCGTTCTACTATAAGGACACATGCACACGAATGTTCATTGCAGCACTGTTTACAATAGCAAAGACCTGGAACCAACCCAAATGCCCAACGATGATAGACTGGACTGGGAAAATGTGGCACATATACACCATGGAATATTATGCAGCAATCAGAAATGATGAGTTTGTGTCATTTGTAAGGACATGGATGAATCTAGAGAACATCATTCTCAGCAAACTGACACAAGAACAGAAAAAGAAATACCGCATATACTCACTCATAGGTGGGTGAGAAAAATGAGAACACATGGACACAGAGAGGCGGTCTACTATACACTGCGGTCTATTGGGGGGAATGGGGGAGGGACAGTGGGGGGGCGCTGGGGAGGGATAGCCCGGGGATGAATGCCAAGTGTGGGTGAAGGGGAGGAAGGCAGCAAAACACACTGCCATGTGTGTACCTATGCAACTATCTTGCACGTTCTGCACATGTACCCCAAAACCTATAATGCAATAAAAATTAAAAAAAAAAACGTTGAAGATACCTCATTTTCCGCCACCCTACAAAACTTTTAATATGAAATGTTCAACAGCCTATCCATTTTTGTAGGTTCCAAAACCAGCAAAAACTCCTGTTGCCCAATGATGAATGTTTGAGAATAGTTTTGTTTATAATAGCTGAGAACCTACTGGTAAAATTCCTTGGCTAAACGCTGAAAATAAAATTTAGTTTTTGTACAGAAAATATCATTAACTTAGTAGCCTTTGCTTAAAGGTGGGATTAATTCTCCATGAAGTCAGAATGAGAGAGTAAGCAGCACTAAGTTCATAGGCACACAGAACTAGTGCTCAAACTGCTAGCACAAATTCCAACAGAGTACATAAGGCTAAGTTACTACTCAAGTGTCCGTTTCCATCAAATTTAGGTAAGTGCAAGTACTAGAGAAATGTTGCTGGAGATAATCATAAAATTTGTGACACTAGGCCGGGAGCGGTGGCTCAAGCCTATAATCCCAGCACTTTGGGAGGCAGAGGCAGGTGGATCACGAGGTCAAGAGATCGAGGCCATCCTGGTCAACATGGTGAAACCCTGTCTCTACTAAAAATACAAAAAATTAGCTGGGCATGGTGGTGCGTGCCTGTAATCCCAGCTACTCAGGAGGCTGGGGCAGAAGAATTGCCTGAACTCAGGAGGCGGAGGTTGTGGTGAGCCGAGATCTCGTCATTGCACTCCAGCCTGGGTAACAAGAGTGAAACTCGGTCCCAAAAAAAAAAAACTGTGACACTAACATGTCATGGGGTGACTCATATAAGCTTCTAGCTGTTGAACACCAGTGTTTCAAAAGACAACCTTTATAAACATGTTTTATTTCTTTTGCTTATACCATCAGAACTGAAACGACTGTCTGCCATTTTCCTGAAATAGAGAAATCAATCTTAAACACATACTCATGCCTTTCAAAAGATAGCTGTTTAAAAGGGTGGTAGCAGCAGACATTTGATATCTTTTCCTTTTAAAAAAAGCTTTGAAGCTGAAGGAAAAGCATGTGACCAAGAGTGTTATGATTATCCACTAGAGATTTTCATCAGTACCTGTACCAATTTAGGTGACAATACAACAAAATCCAAGGATTAGTGACAGACAATGTACATGTCATAAGAAATGTTAGATAGTACCAATCCTTACAAAAGTCATTGTCTCAAATAAACTGTTAAGTATTCAAAAAGGTATCTAAATATTACACATTAAGTGCAGAAGTGGCCATCCAGATTACATCCCATATTTGTTGCATATTTTTCAAAAACTGCCAATCAAAGCCTAATTTTGCATCTTGGCTTTGTCTTATACAACATCAGCTGTTTAAAAGCATTTTACATGTGTTTTTATTTTATTTATTTATTTTTTAATTTTTTATTGCATTTTAGGTTTTTGGGTACATGTGAAGAACATGAAAGATTGTTGCATAGGTACACACACAGCAGTGTGATTTGCTGCCTTCCTCCCCATCACCTATATCTGGCATTTCTCCCCATGCTCCCTCTGCCCAACTACCCACCGCCTGCTGTCCCTCCCCTATTTCCCCCCGACAGACCCCAGTGTGTGATGCTCCCCTCCCTGTGTCCATGTGTTCTCATTGTTCAACACCCACCTATGAGTGAGAACATGCAGTGTTTGATTTTCTGTTCTTGTGTCAGTTTGCTGAGAATGATGGTTTCCAGGTTCATCCATGTCCCTACAAAGGACATGAACTCATCATTTTTTAGGCTGCATAGTATTCCATGGTGTATATGTGCCACATTTTCCCTGTCCAGTCTATCATTGATGGGCATTTGGGTTGGTTCCAGGTTTTTGCTAATGTAAACAGTGCTGAAATGAACATTTATGTGCATTACCTGTGTTTTTAAACCACAGTTGTTTGGCCAGATGAACAGTGCTGTGTCAAAGCAGGTAGCCAGCCTTCTATGTGTGATTAGGACCCATGCATAATCTGGTATGCATCTAAATGTTCAGTGCTCCAATTTTACTGGAAAATCTGTGAAATGCAGTTGTTCTGCCAAACCACACTCCACCCCTTTTATCTTCCTTTCTAGGGAAATATTTTAGTTTGTCAGTTACCACTGAGTAACGTGAGAGCTGATTTGTAGATTTTATACAATGTCAAAAAGTCAATCTTGCCTTTTTCAAGCCACTTCAAATAACTATGAAGGTAATCATCACCCTGTGAAGTATGTTGTTTTACTCCTAAGCAGGGGTGAGGAATCTGAGTATCATGTGCAAGGCTCAAGATGACACTTAGGACAGAACATGCAGAGTAAAAATAGTTTCCTTCCACGTCCAGGTAATATAAAGCTGACAATTGTAGTCCTGTCTTTATGGGATGAAAACAGTCCCTTTACAATAAGTTTCCTAAAAGGGAGAACATCCATTCATCAAGCCTCTAGCACCATGGGAACCTCCATGAGACAAACCATGGCTATTGTAATAGGGCTGACTGCTACGTGGAAATCCAGTGTTCTGCTGAGGAGGCTGCTGGTGGTTACCAGTCACTTGATGGGACTGGTCCGTGGAAAGATGGTAAGTGCCCACCACTGTTTGAAGCTGTTCTTGCTGAAGCTGTTTGTTCTATTTGGTGAGGCTAACTGGAAAAGCTCTGGTTATAACTGGCCTGGTACTGATTTTGCTGTTTTAAAGTTTCTGGTTTATTAACAGGTGGAACTGGGGCATTCATACTGAACACCATTTGCATGGATTGGAATGGAACTGCATTTGCATTGATCCCACCGCTATGTAAAGGTTTGGCTGTCCCAGCCTGAAATACTTGAGGCTGAGAAGCAGCAGAAACAGATGGTGATGCTGTAGTCTGGTCTGTATTTAAAGAGATTGTTGCCTGAATCTGATCAATTGGTTCCTTCTGTGGTCGTTGCTCTGTAGCATGAGAAGGCTGGTACAGGGTTGAGATGCTGTAAACTCCTCACTTGTGGATGACACCAAAGGAACCTGTGTAGCTTCTGGTTGTACAGAAACTTGATTAGGTTGAGCAAGTCTAGATTCAGAGTGAACTGGAAGGCAAACCAGCTGGGGCATGTCCATGTTTTGTGCTGGATTCATAGGCTGTGCAGATACAATGGCAGGATCAAGTGTCTCATTTTCAAAATCCAGCATTGAATCCTGTATGAAATTATAGGGACCCTGCCTCTGTGCCATAAGGTCTTGTACTCACTGTCTTCTCACAAGGGGATCTGCTTGAGCCACTCTAGTCAAAGAGTGGGGCTGTGGTACTGAAGGGATGCAGCCTGAGGTTGCTGCTGGAGTGAATTTACCACCTCAACTGTTTCAACTGTCCACTCATCTACCTGCTCCTTTTCACCACTGGTGAACTGTGTTTCTGCCATGAACTGTCTATTTACATACTCTGCTGATTCAAGTTCATTTTGCTCACTGTACCCTTCTGCTGGCTCAGGTTCAGCTTCAGCTACCTGGTCTTCAACTGTAGGTGCTGAGGCTGCCTCTTCTTCCTCACACAACCCATTCTGGTGGTTGTGGGAGCTGTCAAAGCAGTTTGACTGAAAAACACACTCAACAATGTCCTTTAGAACTTTATAGGTGGTTCCACATACAGATTTTTCCTTCCCTTCCAGCAGGTCCCACAGGTGAATGGAGGCGTGTTCATACTGTTCATTCAACCTCAAGCTCACGTCTGGTTCAGGGTCTACTAACGTATAGAATTCATCCAACAATGACAATTCCTCTTCGGACAATAGGCACTCCATTCAAACCTTGTTTCAGGTCAGTTCGCACTTCATCACCTCCCAGTTTGTCCAAAACATACTGTAGATCAAGTACAGTTTTTAAACGTTTCTGTCCAGCTTCTTCTCTCATAAGCTGCTCCCAAGGTGCTGTCTTCCTTACTGTTTTCTGAATATCTTGACTTAGTGCCATGAAACTCCTCTGTAATTCTTTTGCAAACTGCAAATTATTGGTGACTTCCTGTACTTAGAAAAGGCATCCAGCTGATTTCGATTGAGCCTTTCCCCTTTGTTCATTCGTTCCTGGTAATCATCAAGCTTACCCTTTTTCTTCTCCAGGTTCCGCAGTTTCTTGTCGATCACCCCGAGGATCTGCTTCATGGCCTCGGTCTGCACAGCGCCGGTGCCGTTTCAGGGTGCTGAGAAGCCGGCGCGGCGGCCCCGCTCCCGGAGGAACCTGACGCGGTGACGGTCCCGACCGACTTGTTGCCGCTCCCGCTGTGGCTGGTGGCTGAGGGCATCGTGCGCGCGCGGAGGCCGTCGGAGATCCTGAGTGGGCAGCTGTAGGGGCAAGGGTGGTGGTGCCTTCCGGGCAGTGTCGCGCTCTGTGGGCGCAGGCCGCTTCGCCCAGTCCCCGCTGCACCGAGAGTCGCTCCTAGTCCAGCCTTTTTTTTTTTTTAGATACAAGCTCGCATTTTGTCTCATAGGCTGGAGTGCAGTGGCGCCATCATCGATCGCCCACAGCAGCCTCGAGCTCGTGGGCTCAAGCGATCCTCCAGCCTCTTGGGTGGTATCTTTATAGTAGTGTGATAATGGATAATATTATAATGATGCATTTTTCACTTTAGCCTCCTAGGTAGCTGGGACTACAGCTGGGCCAAAGTGCCCAGATAATCCTAGTTTCAAGCCCTCCTCCCGCCTCCGGAAGGCCCCCAAATGCCTGGAGGTACAAGACCAACCCAGGGCTGATGCCACGCGTCGCAGCACAGACCAGGCCACAGAAGGGAATGTGGGCCAGCTCTGGTCTCCTCTGACCCCTCATCCACACCGGCATGGCCGCTGGGCCCCGGGAGACACTCCTGCAGCCTCGCACCCCGCTGCGCACCCTCCTTTCAGGGGGGGCAGCGGCCGCCTCAGGGCCGGGTGCCAGCAGGGGGCGCCAGAGCGTCGCGCTTCAGAGCCGCCTGTCGCTGAGCGCGCGCCCTGGACCTCAGGGGAGCCCAGGGCAGTTCCTGCCCACGTCGGCTGCGGCGCCTCCGCCTGGGTCTGGGTGCTGCCAACGCGCGGCCCACCCAGACAGACCCACAGCCTGCTGTCTATGTAGCCCTGGCACTCCCAGCATTCCTCCCTCGCTCCCTCCTCCCCTTCCTTCCTTCCGTCCTCCTCCTCGTTCTCCCTTCCTCCCTCCCTCCTCCTCCTCTTTCTTCCTCCCTCCCTTTGTCCCTCCCTCCATCCTGCCTTCTTTCCCTCCTCCTTCTTCTCCCTGCCTCCCTCCCTCCTCCTCCTCCCTCCTTCCTTCCCTCCTCCTCCTTCTCCCTCCCTCCTTCCTTCCTCCCTCCTCCTCCTTCTCCTCCTCCTCCTTCCTTCTCCTCCTCCTCCTCCTCCTCCTCCCTCCTTCCTCCCTCCTTCCTTCCCTCCTCCTTCCTCCTCCTTCCTCCCTCCCTCCTCCTCCTTCTTCCTTCCTTCCTTCCTCCTCCTCCTCCTTCTCCTCCTCCTCCTTCTCCCTCCTTCCTTCCTTCCCTCCTCCTCCTTCTTCTTCCTTCCTTTCTTCCCTCTCTTCTTCCTTCCTTCTTTCCTTCCTACCTTCCTTTCTTCCTTCCCTGCTTCACTTTTCTTTCCTTCCTTCTTTCCTTCCTTCCTCCTCCTTCTTCCTTCCTTCTTTCCTTCCTTCTTTCCTTCCTTCTTTCCTTCCTTCCTCCCTTCCTTCTTTCCTTCCTTCCTTCTTTCCTTCCTTCCTCCTCCTTCCTTCCTTCTTTCCTTCCTTCCTCCTCCTCCTTCCTCCTTCCTTCCCTCCTCCTTCCTCCCTCCTTCCTTCCTCCTCCTTCTTCCTTCCTTCTTTCTTTCCTTCCTTCTTTCTTTCCTTCCTACCTTCCTTTCTTCCTTCCTTCTTTCCTTCCTACCTTCCTTTCTTCCTTCCTTCTTTCCTTCCTTCCTCCTCCTCCTCCTCCTTCCTTCCTTCTTTCTTTCCTTCCTTCTTTCTTTCCTTCCTTCCTCCTCCTTCCCTTTTTTGTTTCTCTTACTCCTTTTCTCTCCCTCTCTCTGTTTTACACACACACACACACACACACACACACGACTTCCTCCTAAGCCTGCAGCTCTTTGAGGCTGGGGTCAGCCCTGCAGCTCATGAAACCTGGGAACCCACAGGGATTGCAGAGGGTGGGAGCCTCTTTCTTCATAGCTTCCACACTCAAATACTGCAGGCCCTTTGTGACTCCTCCTCCAGGCAGCCTCCCCACAGGCACAATGCAGCTTGCACCATGGGTGGTGGTGTAGAAATCACAGGTGCCAGCATCTTACACAACATTCTCCCTCTATCACTGGTGACTTGAGCCACCTGGGGTAAGGCATGGAATCTCTTGCATCTGTTTCCTTGTTTAAATGGACCTCTACAGATTAGATTAAATGGGTTCTTGTGATACTATGATGTGTGGAAGACAGGTTGGGGTTTTGTTTGTTTGTTTTCATTTGTTTATTGAGATGGCTCTGCTCTGTCACCCAGGCTGGACTGCAGTGGTGCTATCACAGCTCACTGCAGCCTGGACTTCCTGGGATCCAGAGATCCTCCCAACTCAGCCTCCAGAGTAGCTGGGACCACAGGCATACGCCATCACACTTGGCTCATTTTTGTATTTTTTGTAGAGACGTTTCACTATGTTGCCCAGGCTGCTCTCCAATGCCTGAGTCCACCCACCTTGGCCTCCCAAAGTGCTGGAATTACAGGCGTGAGCCACCCTATATATATATATATATATATATATATATATATATATATATATATATATATATATATATATATATATATATATATATATATATATATATATATATATATATATATATATATATATATATATATATATATATATATATATATATATATATATATATATATATATATATATATATATATATATATATATATATATATATATATATATATATATATATATATATATATATATATATATATATATATATATATATATATATATATATATATATATATATATATATATATATATATATATATATATATATATATATATATATATATATATATATATATATATATATATATATATATATATATATATATATATATATATATATATATATATATATATATATATATATATATATATATATATATATATATATATATATATATATATATATATATATATATATATATATATATATATATATATATATATATATATATATATATATATATATATATATATATATATATATATATATATATATATATATATATATATATATATATATATATATATATATATATATATATATATATATATATATATATATATATATATATATATATATATATATATATATATATATATATATATATATATATATATATATATATATATATATATATATATATATATATATATATATATATATATATATATATATATATATATATATATATATATATATATATATATATATATATATATATATATATATATATATATATATATATATATATATATATATATATATATATATATATATATATATATATATATATATATATATATATATATATATATATATATATATATATATATATATATATATATATATATATATATATATATATATATATATATATATATATATATATATATATATATATATATATATATATATATATATATATATATATATATATATATATATATATATATATATATATATATATATATATATATATATATATATATATATATATATATATATATATATATATATATATATATATATATATATATATATATATATATATATATATATATATATATATATATATATATATATATATATATATATATATATATATATATATATATATATATATATATATATATATATATATATATATATATATATATATATATATATATATATATATATATATATATATATATATATATATATATATATATATATATATATATATATATATATATATATATATATATATATATATATATATATATATATATATATATATATATATATATATATATATATATATATATATATATATATATATATATATATATATATATATATATATATATATATATATATATATATATATATATATATATATATATATATATATATATATATATATATATATATATATATATATATATATATATATATATATATATATATATATATATATATATATATATATATATATATATATATATATATATATATATATATATATATATATATATATATATATATATATATATATATATATATATATATATATATATATATATATATATATATATATATATATATATATATATATATATATATATATATATATATATATATATATATATATATATATATATATATATATATATATATATATATATATATATATATATATATATATATATATATATATATATATATATATATATATATATATATATATATATATATATATATATATATATATATATATATATATATATATATATATATATATATATATATATATATATATATATATATATATATATATATATATATATATATATATATATATATATATATATATATATATATATATATATATATATATATATATATATATATATATATATATATAGAGAGAGAGAGAGAGAGAGAGAGAATTGCTCTGTCACCCAGGCTGGAGTGCAGTGGCATGATCTCGGCTCACTGCAACCTCTAATTCCTGGGTTCAAGCAACTCTTCTGCCTCGGCCTCCAGAGTAGCTGGGACTACAGACACATACCACCACACCTGGATAATATTTGTATTTTTGGTAGAGATGGGGTTTCACCATGTTGGCCAGGCTGAACTCAACACCTGACCTCAAGTGGTCCATCTACCTAGGCCTCCCAAAGTGATGGGATTACAGGTGTGAGCCACTGTGCCTGGCCTCTGTTGGGGAAAATGATATCACATGTTTCCACTTACTTTGAAAGGAGATTGAGAGCCATGTCTACTCATGGTGGCTCCAGTCTTAGAATGCATAGCTTAGGCCTAGCCTCAAACTATTCAATGTGTATTTGCCCAAGGGAGTCTGGCCCCACTTGGGCTCTCCTTCTCCACGTTAACACTCCTGACACTGAAATTGTTGGGAACTTGTCTACTGAGAAGTTATTTTCTTTTTTCATTTCGTACCTGGCCTGGCCCATGTGTCCTCATGCTGCCTAACCACAGCCTGGAAGAATCTTCTCTCCTCTGGCCTGCCTCTACTCAGGCTGTGGATTCAATGGAGTGTTTGTTCTGCTTCAGTAAGTGGCTTTTGTGCATTGCAGTGGCTGATTTATTCCTAACTTACCTACAAAATTATGAGCTCCACAATGTTTCCACACAACACTACATCTTTATCTTCAGGTCAAATGATTGCACTCAAATTTTAGATTACACTATTTCTGAATCAGCAGAAGTCTCACTCCTGGATCAGTAAAGGTGATGTTCAATAGCATATATGAAGAAACCCAGATGACTGTGGCATAAACCAAAGGTTTATTTTTTCACTTTATTTTTCTCTCATGTAAAGAAATCCTTGAGTAAGCAAGCCTGAGTTAGTATGGTAGCTTCATCAGGATCCTTGCTATTTCTGCTGCACCATTTCAAAGTCACATTTGTCTTTCCAAAATGGTTTGAAAGATGGCTGCTGTAGCTCCAGCCATTACGTCTGTATTCTAGGCAGCAGTAAAAAGAGAGGGCAAGGGCCAAAGTGTGTATCACCCAGCTGAATTATCTCCTTTAAAGAGCATTCCCATAATTCAACCCAGTGACATCCACTTACCAACCCAGACATCATTGGCCACCCCTGTCTGCAACGGAGGCCAGCAACTGTGGTTTCCCAGCTGCACGCATTGCTGAACTCAGCAATATGGGATAGAGTTGTCTAACCCAAGAAGCAGAGGAACTTGGGTAGACAGCCGGCAGTCTCTGACACTTCATCTTATTGTCTAAGGGAGCAGAAAGATGGATTCCCACAAATCCAAGTCCCAATTGCCATTTCTGCAATAGCTATTAATGGTATTGTCTAAACTGTCTGTATCACTCCACTTTTATGGCTCTGCTGAGAAAAACACCCCAAGGCTACCGGTTCCTTTGTGATAGCTAATAATGGCACAGTGTTAGAAGTGGCAGTGATATCTCTTGGGCAAATAGATGATCACTTCTGAGAACCTGGTGTTCAGAATTGGCTGGGGCTGCCTGAGATGATTGCGTGACACAATGCCCATAGAACACTTTTCAGAATTAGTATTAGACTTTATTTTAGAACAGTTTTAGATTTACAGAAAAATTGAATGAGAATGTACAAAGAGTTCTCATAATTTACCACCACCACCACACACAAAAACTTTCCCTGTAATAAAAATCATACACGAGTTAGATATATTTTTTAGAATCAATAAACCAGTGTTGATACTTTTTTTCTAACAGAGCGTCACTCTGTCACCCAATGCAGAGTGACACCCAATGCAGACTCAACGCATTGGTGCGATCTCAGCTCACTGCAATTTTCACCTCCCAGGTTCAAGCAATTCTCCTGCCTCAGTCTCTCGAGTAGCTGGAGTTACAGGTGTGCACCCCCATGCCTGGCTAATTTCTATATTTTTAGTAGAGATGGGGTTTCACCATGTTGGCCGGGCTGAATGATACATCATTATTAACTGAAGCCTATCATTTATTCAGATTTTCTTGACTTTAATCCTAATATTCTTTTTTTTGGTTCCAAATTCCATTTAGGATACTATATTACATTTATCTGGCATGTCTCTGTAGGTGTCTCTTGGTTAAGAGGTGACATTTTCTCAAGCTTTCCTTGTTTTTAATGATCTTGATGTTTTGAGGAGTACTGATATTTTGTAGGATGCCCCTGTACTGGAATTTGTCTGCTGTTTCTCTTGTGATTAAACTGTGGTTATGGTTTTTTTTGAGGAGGAAGATTGCAGAGGGAAATTGCCATTTTCATCACATCACATCAGGGGGACATGTTATGGACCTGATTTATGACTGCTGATGTTGGCTTTGATCACCTGGCTAACACAGTGTCTGTCAGTTTTCTCTGTGGTAAAGCTTTTCTTCTACCTTTCCACATGGTATTCTTAGGAAGAAAGTCACTACACACAGCCCACACTTAAGGAATGAAGAGCTGTGTCCTTTGTTCTGTAAATAAAGTAACTACATAATTTATGCATGAGATTTGCTTCTTCCCAAGAAGAAATTTTGAAACAGACAAGAATCTATGACAGTTTTTTTCTCCATCTCCTAGACCTAAAATATATATTTTTAAATCATGTGTTTTCTTTTTGCCTTTGAGAGTCATCAAGTTAAATAAACTTTGAACTCTCAGATCTGGTTCACCTCCCTACAAGTGACATGTAACAAATACAGCTTTCATCTTCCAGCTGCTGTGCTCATCTCCACGAAAAGAAGCTCTCTGACACCCGTTTCTGTCACCTGAGCCCACAGCTCACATTCCTATCAGCACTTGGATGGTGGGACTGGGAGCCATCAGAAGGTTCACCTATGAACAGTGGGGTGACATAAGCATGGGACTGGCAGTGACAGTCAAGGTTGCCCACCTTGGCTTGAACCTTTGCAGGCACACAGGGCTCCCTCCCTCCTGAAACCTCCATCTCAGCTTTGGGAGCATGGCTCCATTAGAAAGCAGGTTCTTTCATCAAGTCAAAGGCATCTCCCAGCTTCTATCCACTTGGTCCCATTCCCGTTCTTTAGGTCGTAAGGAACAAATTCATATCATCTGTTAACGATCTTCTCCTCTGCATGCACTCCTCCCTCCCAACCATGGTCCACTGATCGTTGAAGGCACTGATGGTGATCTGCCCACATCAGAGTCCCCCCAGCCCAACACAACTGGTTCTTGGTTTTTCATTGTTAAGTTGGGACTTCCGGGTTCCTTAATGCCCAAGCTGTTCTCCTTTGAGTAGACTTCAGGGTGTTAAGACTACCACTGCCTCCTAGACTTTTTCTTTTCTTTTCTTCTTCTTCTTCCTATTTTTGAGACAGAGTGATATGGTTTGGCTCTGTGTCCCACCCAAATCTCATGTTGAATTGTTAATTCCTAATGTTGGAGGAAGAAGCTGGTGGGAGGTGATGGATCATGGGGGCGGATTTCCCCCTTGCTGTTCTCATAATAGTGAGTTCTCACAAGATCTAGTTGTTTAAAAGAGTGTGGCAGGCCAGGCGTGGTGGCTCACACTTGTAATCCCAGCACTTTGGGAGGCCGAGCAGATGGATCATGAGGTAAGGAGATAGAGACCATCCTGGCCAACATGGTGAAACCCCATCTCTCCTAAAATACAAAATGTTAGCCAGGTGTGGTGGTGCTTGTCTGTAGTCCCAGCTACTCAGGATGCTGAGGCAGAGGAATCACTTGAACCCGGGAGGTGGAAGTTTCAGAGCTGAGCCACTGCACTACAGAGTGGGTGACAAAGCAAGACTCTGCCTCAAAAAAAAGCGTGTGGCTCCTCCCGTTTCACTGGCTCTCTCTCCTGCTCCTCCTTCACCTTCTGCCATGATTGTAAGTTTCCTGATGTCTCCCAGCCATGCTTCCTGTACAGCCTGTGGATCTGTGAGTCAATTAAACCTCTTTTCTTCATAAATTACTCAGTCATAGGTAGTTCTTTATAGGAGTGTGAGAACGGACTAAAACACAGGGTCTTGCTCTGTTGCCCAGGCTGGAGTGCAGTGGTGTGATCATAGCTCACTGTAGCCTTGTACTCCTGGGCTCAAGCAGTCCTCCTGCCTTGGTCTGTGGGGAACACTCCTGTGTGAGGCCCCTAGGAAATGGGCCTCGCCATACAGTAAGCTTGAGCCTGGACACAGATCCCTGGTTGGGGGAATCGAGCTGAGGGAAAGCAGGAACTGAGAGAGGGACTATGCTATTCAAAATAATTAACAGACATTACTTTATGGATATGAGGACTTGGGAGGCATTGTGTCCACTTTCGGTTCCTTATGGTTTATTCATTGTGTTCATTTTTGTATCCTTGCTACATTAGTTGTAAAATATTTACTTCAGTATTTACAATTGTTAAGTATTTACTGGGCGTAACTTACTTACCTTGTGCCTTAACTTCAGTATTTACAATTGTTAAGTATTTACTGGGCATAACTTACTTACCTTGTGACTTAACTTCAGTATTTACAATTGTTAAGTATTTACTGGGCGTAACTTTCTTCCCTTGTGACTTAACTTCAGTATTTACAATTGTTAAGTATTTACTGGGCATAACTTACTTACCTTGTGACTTCTAGGTAATTGAAGATTGTTATTTGAGTTACTGGTTGTTCTGATAATATTGATATTCAGCATCACCTACTTCTCCCTTAACCTTTTAAATCAGTATCTCTTCCTTTTTCTAGTTCCCCAGAATTGTTTTCTGTTTCTTTTGTTATTTAAGAAATGCTTTGATCTGATGTAAACAACATTAAGTAGAAAAGTATATAATGGAACCTACTGCACAAATAAAATTGCTGCTTGGGCATAGCCTAATCAGTCCTCCAGACCCTGCTCTTTTCTTTCTCCCTTTTTTCCATGCATGCTCTCTTCCAGGTTTGGGACCTTCTCGCTGGACGAGATTCCCGGGCTCACGTTCAGATCACAACATCAGTCTCCAGAGTAGCTGGGACTATGGGATGTAACACCATGCCCAGCTAATTTTTAAATTTTTTTTTGTAGAGACAGGGTGTTGCTATGTTGCCCAGGCTGGTCTTGAACTCCTGGCCTCAAGTGATCTTTTCACCTTGGCCTCCCAAAGTGCTGGGATGACAGGCATGAGCCACCATGCCCAGTCCAGAGCAAGAGATTTGGGTAAGAAAGGTTGAGGTCTGAAACCCAAACCTGCTACATACACACTATGTAATACTGAGACTGGTTATTAATTTTCCTGAGTTTCCATGCCCCCATCTATAGAGAGAAAATGGTAGCACCTGCCCATGAGCTTAAAAGAGAAGGTGTATGAAAAACTTTTCAGGCTGGGCACAGTGGCTCACACCTGTAATCTCAGCACTTTGGGAGGCCAAGGCGGGCAGATCACGATTTCAAGAGATTGAGAGACCATCCTGGCCAACATAATGAAACCCCATCTCTACTAAAAATACAAAAATTAGCTGTTCATGGTGGCATGTGCCTGTAGTCCCAGCTACTCAGGAGGCTGAGGCGGGGGTTGCAGTGAGCCAAGGTCTCGACATTGCATTCCAGGCTGGCTCCTGGCGATGGAGAGAGACTCTGTCTCAAAATAAAAAGAGTTAGAGACACCCACTCTGTGGGTAATTTTTTCTCTTAGAGATAAGAGCTGTTGTTGGTTTCTTGGTACCACGTCCTTATCAAACTCATCAACAAGATAAAAGGATGTGTGTGTAACGAAAATGACTCAAGCTGTGCTTCTCCAACTGGTGATTTACAGGCATCTAGAGAGCCTCTGATTTTTTGAGGCAGAGTCTTGTTCTGTCACCAGGCTGGAGTGCAGTAGCATGATCTTGGCTCACTGAAATTTCCACCTCCTGGGTTCAAGTGATTCTTCTGCCTCAGCCTCACGAGTAGCTGGGACTATGGGATGTAACACCATGCCCAGCTAATTTTTAAATTTTTTTTGTAGAGACAGGGTGTTGCTATGTTGCCCAGGCTGGAGTGCAGTAGCATGATCTTGGCTCACTGAAATTTCCACCTCCTGGGTTCAAGTGATTCTTCTGCCTCAGCCTCACGAGTAGCTGGGACTATGGGATGTAACACCATGCCCAGCTAATTTTTAAATTTTTTTTGTAGAGACAGGGTGTTGCTATGTTGCCCAGGCTGGAGTGCAGTAGCATGATCTTGGCTCACTGAAATTTCCACCTCCTGGGTTCAAGTGATTCTTCTGCCTCAGCCTCACGAGTAGCTGGGACTATGGGATGTAACACCATGCCCAGCTAATTTTTAAATTTTTTTTGTAGAGACAGGGTGTTGCTATGTTGCCCAGGCTGGAGTGCAGTAGCATGATCTTGGCTCACTGAAATTTCCACCTCCTGGGTTCAAGTGATTCTTCTGCCTCAGCCTCACGAGTAGCTGGGACTATGGGATGTAACACCATGCCCAGCTAATTTTTAAATTTTTTTTGTAGAGACAGGGTGTTGCTATGTTGCCCAGGCTGGAGTGCAGTAGCATGATCTTGGCTCACTGAAATTTCCACCTCCTGGGTTCAAGTGATTCTTCTGCCTCAGCCTCACGAGTAGCTGGGACTATGGGATGTAACACCATGCCCAGCTAATTTTTAAATTTTTTTTGTAGAGACAGGGTGTTGCTATGTTGCCCAGGCTGGAGTGCAGTAGCATGATCTTGGCTCACTGAAATTTCCACCTCCTGGGTTCAAGTGATTCTTCTGCCTCAGCCTCACGAGTAGCTGGGACTACAGGTGAATGTCACCATGCCTAATTTTTGTATTTTTAGTAGAGATGGGGTTTCACTATGTTGGCCAAAATGGTCTCGATCTCTTGACCTCATGATCCACGTGCCTCGGCCTCCCAAAGTGCTGGGATGACAGGCATGAGCCACCATGCCCAGCTAATTTTTAAATTTTTTTTGTAGAGACAGGGTGTTGCTATGTTGCCCAGGCTGGAGTGCAGTAGCATGATCTTGGCTCACTGAAATTTCCACCTCCTGGGTTCAAGTGATTCTTCTGCCTCAGCCTCACGAGTAGCTGGGACTATGGGATGTAACACCATGCCCAGCTAATTTTTGTATTTTTAGTAGAGATGGGGTTTCACTATGTTGGCCAAAATGGTCTCGATCTCTTGACCTCATGATCCACGTGCCTCGGCCTCCCAAAGTGCTGGGATGACAGGCATGAGCCACCATGCCCAGCTAATTTTTAAATTTTTTTTGTAGAGACAGGGTGTTGCTATGTTGCCCAGGCTGGAGTGCAGTGGTGGGGCAGTCTTGGCTAACTGTAACCTCTGCCTCAGCCTCACGAGTAGCTGGGACTATGGGATGTAACACCATGCCCAGCTAATTTTTGTATTTTTAGTAGAGATGGGGTTTCACTATGTTGGCCAAAATGGTCTCGATCTCTTGACCTCATGATCCACGTGCCTCGGCCTCCCAAAGTGCTGGGATGACAGGCATGAGCCACCATGCCCAGTCCAGAGCAAGAGATTTGGGTAAGAAAGGTTGAGGTCTGAAACCCAAACCTGCTACATACACACTATGTAATACTGAGACTGGTTATTAATTTTCCTGAGTTTCCATGCCCCCATCTATAGAGAGAAAATGGTAGCACCTGCCCATGAGCTTAAAAGAGAAGGTGTATGAAAAACTTTTCAGGCTGGGCACAGTGGCTCACACCTGTAATCTCAGCACTTTGGGAGGCCAAGGCGGGCAGATCACGATTTCAAGAGATTGAGAGACCATCCTGGCCAACATAATGAAACCCCATCTCTACTAAAAATACAAAAATTAGCTGTTCATGGTGGCATGTGCCTGTAGTCCCAGCTACTCAGGAGGCTGAGGCGGGGGTTGCAGTGAGCCAAGGTCTCGACATTGCATTCCAGGCTGGCTCCTGGCGATGGAGAGAGACTCTGTCTCAAAATAAAAAGAGTTAGAGACACCCACTCTGTGGGTAATTTTTTCTCTTAGAGATAAGAGCTGTTGTTGGTTTCTTGGTACCACGTCCTTATCAAACTCATCAACAAGATAAAAGGATGTGTGTGTAACGAAAAATGACTCAAGCTGTGCTTCTCCAACTGGTGATTTACAGGCATCTAGAGAGCCTCTGATTTTTTTTGAGGCAGAGTCTTGTTCTGTCACCAGGCTGGAGTGCAGTAGCATGATCTTGGCTCACTGAAATTTCCACCTCCTGGGTTCAAGTGATTCTTCTGCCTCAGCCTCACGAGTAGCTGGGACTACAGGTGAATGTCACCATGCCTAATTTTTGTATTTTTAGTAGAAACAGCATTTCACCATGTTGGCCAGGCTGGTCTTGGACTCTTGACCTCATGATCCACGTGCCTCGGCCTCCCAAAGTGCTGGAATTACAGGTGTGAGCCAGGGTGCCTGGCCAAGCGTCTGACTTTTGAATGTACACAATGTCTCTAAGATTTTCAAAGTGTTTTTGTCTTTATTTGGGTGATTATCAGAAATTAAGTCAGGCACGGTAGCTCACCCCTGTAGTCCCAGCACTTTGGGAGGTCGAGGCAGGCTATTCACTTTAGGTCAGGAGTTCAAGACCAGCCTGGCCAACATGGTGGTGAAACCCCATCTCTACTAAAAATATAAAAATTAGCTGGGCATGGTGGTGCATGCCTGTAGCCCCATCTACTCAGGTGGCTGAGGCAGGAGAATTGCTTGACCCCAGGAGGCAGGGGTTGCAGTAAGCCAAGAACACACCACTGTACTCCAGCCTGGATGAGAGTGAGATCCCACATCAAAAAAAAAAAAACAAAACTTCATATGAACGTCTTCTACATTACCTGGATGGCCCAGGTGAGTACTGAATGTGGCTTTAACACATTTGTTTGCCAACAGCTCTGGGGCTAAGTTGTTCTATGGGAACTGTCATAGAGTAAAGAGAAAAAGAGAGTGGTGACTATTTTTTTTTTGAGGTGGAGTTTCACTCTTGTTGCCCAGACTGGAGTGCAGTGGTGGGGCAGTCTTGGCTAACTGTAACCTCTGCCTCAGCCTCCTGAGTAGGTGGGATTATAGGTACACGCCACCACACCCAGCTAACTTGTATTTTTAGTAGAAACAGCATTTCACCATGTTGGCCAGGCTGGTCTTGGACTCTTGACCTCAGGTGATCCACTTGCCTTGGCCTCCCAATGTGCTAAGATTATAGGCGTGAGCCTCTGCACCCAGCCAAGGGTGGAGATTTTAATATAAATGTATTTTTCACTCAGGGAAGCTACTAGAATATGAATTCCCAGAGAGCAGGATTTCTATCCTCTTTGCTTACTAATTTACACTTAGTCACTCCCTCTCAAGAAAGTAGGTGCTCAATAAACATGGGGTGAATGAATGAATGGTGAGTAAACAATTTCAAAATACTCCAGAAAAGTAAGGAAACTAGAGGGAGAATTAGGTGATCATGAAGCACAGAAGAACCTCTGCTGGCTCAATTGGTGCCACGTTTACATCTGAAGTAGCAAGGACTCCATTTCAGTGAGCAACAGTGCCACCAGGTTAAATGAATGCTGTTGACTGAAACTTTATCTGCTATGTAGATTTGTTCATATCGACCTATAAATTTATTCTTATTTTATAGTTGCAATAGACCTATAAGTAGAAGCCATTTTATGTTTACACATATTTGAGAAACACGACAGCAAAAAATAAATTAGGTAAGCCCTGAGGGTCTGTGAGAGTTTTTCTTTTTTTTCTTTAGAAGGATGCCACCTATTATTCTACTTAAGAAATGCTACCAGCCTGGGTGACATAGTAAGATCTCATCTCTACAAAAGAAAGAAAAATTTACCTGGGCATAGTGGTATTGCAGTGGGGTTGTTGTCTGGGGTAAATACCCAGGGTTCATTGTCTCATGCCAAGAAGACTAAGGACACTGATACACATGAGGTGTGAGTTTAGGAGTGGAGGGTTAATAAGCAGTAAAAAGAGAAAGGAGATTGGGTGTGGTGGCTCACACCTGTAATCCCAGCACTTTGGGAGACCAAGGTGGGTGGATCACAAGGTCAGCAGTTTGAGACCAGGCTGACCAACATGGTCAAATCCTGTCTCTACTAAAAATACAAAAAAAATTAGCAAGGTGTGGTGGTGGGCACCTATAATCTTAGCTACTCAGGAGGCTGAGATAGGAGAATTGCTTGAACCTGGGAGGTGGAGGTTGTAGAGAGCTGAGATCGCTCCACTGCACTCCAGACTGGGCGACAGAACAAGACTTTGTCTCAAAAAAAAAGAAAGAGAAAGGCAAACAGGTACCTCTCCCTTCTGAGAGAGAGGGGTTCCTGACAAAGAAAATCCAGCCCTAGAACTTCATGAGATTTTAAAGGTAGGCTTGAAAAGATGGTATCTGATTTTCGTAAGGCCCACAAATTGGTTCAACCAGGTGTGACATTTACATAGTGGATGGGGGAGGCTGGTCATCCCATCCTAATCTTATGCAAATGGGGTATTTTCCTGGCTGGCACCATACTGTTTTCTCCTTACTGGTCCACATGATTTGGCAAAGAGAAGGGAAGATAGAGCCTCCATGTTGGACATGACCCATGTTGGTCTAGACCAAGGTAGCCTTTTCCTATTGGCACAGCTGCTGATATTCACCTGTGCAAGCTTCCAGCTTGCTTGTCTCTGTCTGCAACTTAATTTTATAGGCTGCTCTTTTGAGGACTGTTTTTCATTAAAAGGAAAATCTTACCGAGGACTTCTTTGCCTTCACTATCTGCCTACATAATTTCTTCTTAACTCCTGTATGAGTATGTGCACCTGTATCCTCAGCTACACGGGAGGCTGAGGTAGGAGGATTGTTTGAGCCTTGGAGTTTAAGTCTGCAGTGAGCTATGATTGAATCACTGTACTACAGTCTAGGTGACAGAACAAGACTTTGTCTCAAAAAAAAGAAAGAGAAAGGCAAACAGGTACCTCTCCTTCTGAGAGAGAGGGTTCCTGACAAAGAAAATCCAGCCCTAGAACTTCATGAGATTTTAAAGGTAGGCTTGAAAAGATGGTATCTGATTTTCGTAAGGCCCACAAATTGGTTCAACCAGGTGTGACATTTACATAGTGGATGGGGGAGGCTGGTCATCCCATCCTAATCTTATGCAAATGGGGTATTTTCCTGGCTGGCACCATACTGTTTTCTCCTTACTGGTCCACATGATTTGGCAAAGAGAAGGGAAGATAGAGCCTCCATGTTGGACATGACCCATGTTGGTCTAGACCAAGGTAGCCTTTTCCTATTGGCACAGCTGCTGATATTCACCTGTGCAAGCTTCCAGCTTGCTTGTCTCTGTCTGCAACTTAATTTTATAGGCTGCTCTTTTGAGGACTGTTTTTCATTAAAAGGAAAATCTTACCGAGGACTTCTTTGCCTTCACTATCTGCCTACATAATTTCTTCTTAACTCCTGTATGAGTATGTGCACCTGTATCCTCAGCTACACGGGAGGCTGAGGTAGGAGGATTGTTTGAGCCTTGGAGTTTAAGTCTGCAGTGAGCTATGATTGAATCACTGTACTACAGTCTAGGTGACAGAACAAGACACTGACTCTAAAAAAAAATGGGAGAAAAAAAGAAAAAAAGACACACGATTAAAATTGTCAGCAATATATGCTCCATCCCACAGGAAATGGCACAGGGCTTCTCTAGTCAAGAAAGTTCATCTTTTCTCCAGGTAGCAGAGATGAATTCTATCCACTGATCAAGATGCTGCCCACGGAATAGAGGTTGTTCCCCTCACAATCATGGCAGCCGTGTTCAAGCTTAAAGGGGTCCACTGACTTTTAGGCATCCTGGAGCTTAATTTTTTTTTTTTTAGAGACAGGGGTCTTATTCTGATGCTCAGGCTGGATTGTGGTGATGTGATCACAGCTCACTGCAACCTCCGCCTCTGGGGCTCAAGAGATTCTCCTGCCTCAGCCTCCCGAGTAGCTGGGATTACAGGCTTATGCTACCACACCCAGTGAATTTTTGTATTTTTTACTGGAGATGAGGATTTTTCATGTTGTCCAGGCTGTTCTTGGACTCCTAGGGATCTCTAGAACTTTCATTTTATTTTATTTATTTTTTCAAGATGGAGTGTTGCTCCATCACCCAGGCTGGAGTGCAGTGGTGTAATCTCAGCTGACTACAACCTCCACCTCCTGGGCTCAAGTGATTCTCTTGCCTCAGCCTCCCAAGTAACTGAGATTACAGGCTCATGCTACCATGCCCAGCTAATTTTTATATTTATAGTAGAAATGGGGCTTCACCATGTTGCCCAGATTGGTCTCGAACTCCTGACCTCAGGTGATCCAGCCTCCTTGGCCTCCCAAGGAGCTGAGATTATAGGTGTGACCACCACACCCAGCCAGATGGGTCGCTATTTTGCCCAGTCTGGTCTCAGACTCCTGGCCTCAAGCATCCTCCCACCTTGTCCTCCGGAAGCACTGGAGTTACAGGTGTGAGTGCTCTGCCCGGCCTGCACAGTAGGTTTAAATCTCATCAAGTGACAGAAAGTTGAGTCTTGTCTTCAGCCTCCAGAGGGCTGCACAGTGGGAAGACATTCTTGAGATTCAGATTGGTCTTGGCTCCCTGTCAGAACTTTTATTTTATTTATTTGTTTATTTACCTATTTTTGAGATGGAGTCTTGCTCCATCATCCAGGCTGGAGCGCAGTGGTACCATCTCATCTCACTACAACCTCCACCTCCTGGGCTCAAGCAGTTCTCCTGCCTCAGCCTCTCAAGTACCTGGGATTATAGGCTCATACTACCATGCCCAGCTAATTTTTGTATTTTTAATAGAGATGGGGTTTTACCATGTTGACCAGGCTGATCTTGAACTCCTGACCTCAAGTGATCTGCCCTCCTCGGTCTCCCAAAGTGCTGAGATTACAGATGTTAGCCACTGTACCGAGCCATCCAGAATTTTAAATTTTCCCAAAGGACTTAGGACCAATTCTTTCCTCCCCACCAGGGTCCTGCTTCTTTTTTCTTTTCCTCACTCTCTCCTGCTTCATCAACTCCTCTTCTCTGCCTTGGTCCCTTGCCACTCCCAGAACCATCAGGCCCAGATGGGATCCCATGTGGTCAAGAGGGGTTGTCCTGTGATGCTGGCCTCAAGCTCTGAGAAGTCTCCCCAGGTATTCCAGTCCCATGGGGGAAAGCTGCTGGCAGATGCTGCTGATGTGAATAGGCCACCTAGGTTATAGGACCTTGTAACCAAGGGTCAGAGCTCAGAGCACACATGCCAGTGTCAGAGAATCTCCCAGGGGTCCTGAGCCAGCAGCCCCCATACCACATAAACAAGCAAATTGGGACATCTTGTCCTGCCACAGTGTGGCCCTAAAAATGAGGGGGTGCCAGATGCGGTAGCTCATTCCTGTAACGTCAGCATTTTGGGAGGCCAAGGTAGATGGATCACTTGAGGTCAGGAGTTCCAGACCAGCCTGGCCAACATGGTGAAAACCTGTCTCTACTAAAAATACAAAAATTAGCTGGGTGTTTTGGTTCATCCCTGTAATCCCAGATGCTTGGGAGGCTGAGGCAGGAGAATTGCTTGAACCCAGGAGGTGGAGGTTGCAGTGAGCTGAGATTGTGCCATTGCACTCCAGCCTTGGTGACAGAGCGAGACTGTCTCAAAAGAAAAGAGGGGGTACTCATCTCTCTCAAGTTCCAAGATGCTTGCTGATGTCTTTACCTTAAGGGAGCAACCTTGTAAGTACAAATGAGCCCAAAGTGCGGTAAGCGAAGCTCTGACTTGCTGACTCTGTCCTGTGGGACTGGAGGCTGTGGGCTTCACATGCTGAGGATCTGTCCCAAAGCCCTGTCTCCAGCTCTTCCTTAACCAACCTCACACAGGGGGCCTAAAGATATCTAGCTCTTTTCATCATCACCTTCAGGCTCTGATGGTTAAGATTTACCACCCTCTCATGACCAAACAGCACGATTTTGGCTCACTGCAACCTCCACTTCCCTGGTTCAAGTGATTCTCTTGCCTCAGCCTCCCAAGTGGCTAGAACTACAGGTGCCTACTACCATGCCTGGCTATTTTTTTTTTTTTTGTAGAGATGGAGTTTTACTATGTTGGCCAGGCTGGTTTCTAACTCCTGACCTCATCATCTGCCTGCCTTGGCCTCCCAAAGTGCTGGGGTTACAGGCATGAGCCACCATGCCCGGCCAAGAATCTTATTAAAAAATTAAAAAGACATGTTGTGTACCTGTTGCCTCAATTACTCAGGAGGCTGAGATGGGAGGATCATTTGAGCCCAAGAGTTTAAGGTTGCAGCGGGTCATGACTGTGCAACTGTACTCCAGCCTGGGTGACAGAGTCAGACCGCATCTTATAAATACATAGATAAATAAATAACAGCAACCCCTCAATGCCAAAGAAGCCATCACCCCCATGTCTCCATCACTCCCCTCCCAACTTCCAGTTCTGGGGAAATCAAGACACAAAGAAGGCTGCTCTGTGAAGTGCTAACATGTATTTATTTCACAAGGTGAAAGATGGGGTGAGGAGATGATCACCCATAAGATGTCACCAAATGAGACTCTGTGAATCCCACACATCTCAAGGGGGAAGCTACAGGATTCAGCTCTGGGTGGTGCTTGACCAGTGACAGCATTGGGGAGAGAGACGGGGACTGGGAGATGGGGCAGCCTTCTGTGGGGGCCTCCACAGGGCAGGCTGGGTCACATGCTTCTGGCCAGTGACATGGGCCAAACCCACACCCACTCATTCTTCTCATCCCCCTCATTCCTATCCAGGTGAGCAATAAAGCAGCAAGCCCAGGGCCACACAGCTAGGTCAGCATCATCACATGCTCTGGAACACACAGCCAGACATGCATGCACACTCCCTGCCATGCACAGCACACAGGCACACACACGCTTATGCATGCACACGTGCTCATATATTAACTCTGATTTATATGTGCACCCTAACCAGAGGGCAATCGAAAAAAATTATTACTCTTCAGAGAGGAAACGACTGCCTTCTCCTCTGCCAGCCAGCAGAGCATGGGGTGAAATGAGGTGAGCTGAAAGCATCTTCGAGGTTCCCAGAAGCCTTTGCTGCAGCCCTTAGGTTCTGGATGAAGGGTCCCTTCTTCTTCCTTGGGACAGCCTCCATGACTCAGGGCTCCTGGTCTTTGACCCAGCTCCATCCTGCAGGGCCCTCATGGCTTAGACCATGCTGCAAGCTTAACCTGTTTCTGTCTCCGGCTTCCTCTAGGCAGAGGCAAGAGAGCTGGCCCAAGCACGTTGATATGAGCCTAGTGCCCAGCTGACCAGGAGAGAAAGCATCAGCTCCATCCAGGTCATCTCAGGAGGGGCCAGAAGAGTCCAGAGCTGCAGTGCCCAAAGCCATCCTGGTGGGAAGAGTTGGGGGCAGCGGCTGCTTTGGGGTGTGAACAGGCAGGTGTCATCTGGGCAGAAGCAACCTCGGAGGAAACTGAGTGCCCAGTCCTTGCTGCCTCCTTTTAGGGTGAGGAGCTAGGACATGGCTGAAGCCCCCGATGCCTCCCACCGTGTTGATGGCTGGAGTTGAGCAGCTGCTGCTGCAGTAGACAAGATACAGGAGGGGACTCTGCCAGTCCCAGGTCCTGATTCAGGGATGGCAGATGCAGTGGAGAACTGGACAGTCTCACTCCTCAGTACCAGGTCCACATCAGAGGCTGCAGAAGACACCTCTCAGTTTCCCAGAGAAGGGGCGGGGGCTTTTCCAGGGTGCAGAAACCCTGTGGACAGCTGAATGCCTGAGGGGGACAGAGTATCCATCTGGGGTCCCCATGCTGCCCTGGAGGAGCCCTGGGGAGCCTGCCAAGCACCTGCCGACCCCTTGCTGTCTCTCTGCCAGGGTGGCTGGTCCAGAGGTTGGCTGTTCCTGGGAGCCAGGCTCCAGTGCCCCAGCTTCCTCTCTCTACCTGATGGAGTTCTTAGTGGCCCACCTCTGACCCGTGCAGCTGCGAAGGATGAGGTCGATGCCAGCCAGGCCCCAGTTCTCCACCTCCAGACAGCGCCCCGTGCCCTTGTTCATGATGGCTCCATTCTGGAAGGGGACAAAATCAAGAACAGGAGGAGAGAGAGAGAAAAAGGAGGGAGAGAGGAGAAAGAGGAGAGAGAGGAGAGAAAAGAGAGAGAAGAGAGGAAAGGAAAGAGAAAGTGGAGAGAAAGAAAAAGCGAGGAGAGGGAAAGAGAGAGGGAGAGATAGAGGAAAAAGACAGGAGAGAAAATGAGAAAGAGAAAAGAAAGAGAGAGAAGAGAGGAAAGGAAAGAGAAAGTGGAGAGAAAGAAAAAGCGAGGAGAGGGAAAGAGAGAAGATAGAGGAAAAAGACAAGAGAGAGAAATGAGAAAGAGAAAAGAAAGAGAGAGAAGAGAGGAAAGGGAAAGAGAAAGTGGAGAGAAAGAAAAAGCGAGGAGAGGGAAAGAGAGAAGATAGAGGAAAAAGACAAGAGAGAGAAATGAGAAAGAGAAAAGAAAGAGAGAGAGAGAGAGACAGAGAGAGAGAGAGAGAGAGAGACAGAGAGAGAGAGAAGAGAGAGATGGAGAAAGAGACAAAGAGAAGACAGAGAGGAGAGAAAAAGGAGGGAGAGAGGAGAAAGAGGAGAGAGAGAGAGAGACAGAGAGAGAGAGACAGAGAGAGAGCAACAGAGAAGGAGAGACAAAGAGGGAGAAAGGCTTAACCATCATGATGCCTGGCACATAGCTTCTTGCAGAGAATCAATTCCACCAAAGTTCTTTGCATGGGCTGGGACAGGGAATCATGAGACTCCTCTGCACACTCTGAAGTCAGAACCTAAATAAGCTTCATTGGGTTTGAGTGTCTGAATCAGGTGAGGAGCATTGGTGGGGATGGGGTCGGGTTGGGGAGTTTCCAGGGACATTCTTGGTCTGATATTCTCAGGCCCACTGGCTGTGGGTACTTAGTGAATTTCACTACTCTCTCAGGATTGATCAGAGCTCAACTGAGGTGGGAATCAGAAATGATCAGAATTGATCACAGCCTGGCACTGAGGTAGGAATCAGGAATGCTACTCATGCAGAAACTCCACAGCTGTCCCCAGGAAGTGCCTTGTGAATACAAGGCCAGTCCGGGGCAGGGAGATCTGGGCTCAGAGATTCACTTTGCTGGGGACCCCTGGGGAAGCGGGATTCCCCTCTGTGGTCTGCAGCCTCTTTCCCTTACTCTGGGTGCTGGCCCTGTCCATACAGCGCTCACCTGGATGAAGTTCCAGCACTTGTACAGGCTGCTCTTGACCTTGTCGCAGTCCGGGAGCTGGGGTAGCCAGCTCTTAGAGTTGTTCACCAAGCAGCAGGTGTCAGGGAGGAGTGTGGTGATCCCCAGGGTGCTCAGGTACAGGAAGCCTTCCTTGGTGTAGTGGGCAAGCTGTTGAGAGAGCAAGCCACAGGGGAATGGGAGTGGGAGGCAGGAGTGAGACCTTAGGAAGAAGTGGGCTTCACTGCTGCTGTCTGTCAATACTGCAGTCCTGGTCAGCACCCCAGTCCTGTCACTCACACCGTATGCTCAGCTCACAGAGAGTCCTGCTCCAGAAAGCCTCCCAGGCTTCCTGAGCCTGGATACAGAGTCCCCATGGTGACTCTCTGGTGTTTTTCTAAGTATATCCAGTCCATGTTTGAGGACCTAGTCTTCTGTTCAGCAACATGGGGGAGAAGAAAGAGATGAAGAAGCTGGATGTCTGATTTCTAAATGGTTCCACTCTCAGCTGGCTGGGCCACCTTGAACAAGTTGACTTAATGTCTCCGAGTTTGCATTTCCTCCTCACTTAGAAAGGGGGATTGACTACATTTACCTTGCTGCAAAAGGCTCGAAGAGGCAATTTACTGAAGAAGAAACAGTCATAAAACAGTATGGAACCTCACAGGTACTCAAACAAACAAAAATCTAAAATAATGAGATACCACATTTTAAAAAAGAAATTAGGTTGGGTGCTGTGGCTCACACCTGTAATCCCAGCACTTTGGGAGGCTGAGGCAGGTGGATCACTTAAAGCCAGGAGTTCGAAACCAGCCTGACCAACATGGCCAGACTCTGTCTCTTCTAAAACTACAAAAATTAGCCAGGTGTGATGGTGCACACCTATAATCCTAGCTACTCAGGAGGCTGAGGCAGGAGAATTGCTTGAATCTGGGAGGTGGAAGTTGCAGTGAACCGAGATCATGCCACTGCACTCCAACCTGGGCACCAGAGCTAGGCTTCACCTCAAAAAACAAACCATCAAGACCAAAAAACCTGAAACTAAAATAAGAGATTATTGGCATTTTGGTGACAAGTCTAAGATGGACCTTCTCACTGTTGAGTTGGAGGGAGGGTAGATTACTACAACCTTTCAAAAAGGAGATTTCTAAGTATATGCTTTGTGCTTTTAAAATGTCTGTGGCCTTTGATCCAATTAGTCCACTTTTATGCTCAAAGGAGAGGAACAGAGGATATACAAGTGGCCAAAAAACACATGAAAAAATGCTCATTACTAATCATCAGAGACGTGCAAATGAAAACCACAATGAGATACCATCTCACACCAGGATGGCTATTTTTTTTTTTTTTGAGATGGAGTCTTGCTGTGTCACCCAGGCTAGACTGCAGTGGCTCGATCTCGGCTCACTGCAACCTCTGCCTCCCAGGTTCAAGCGATTCTCCTGTCTCAGCCTCCCGAGTAGCTGGAAGTACAGGTGCCTGCCACCGTGCCTGGCTAATTTTTGTATTTTTAGTAGAGACAGGGTTTCACCATGTTGGCCAGGATGATCTTGAACTCCAGACCTCATGATCCACCCACCTGTACCTCCCAAAGTGCTGGGATTACAGGCATAAGCCACCGTGCCTGGCCTGGAATGGCTATTAAGACATCAAAAAATAACAGATGTTGGTGAGGCTGCAGAGAAGAGGGAACGTTTATACACTGTTGGTGGGAACGTCAATTGGTTCATCCACTGTGAGGAGAAGTTTGGAGGCTTATCAAACAACTGAAAACAGAACTACAGGTTTTAGTTAGAACTACCTGCAATCCCATTACTGGATGTCTACCCAAAGGAAAAGACATCATTCTACTGAAAAGTCACATGCACTTGCATGTACATTGCAACACTATTCACAATAGCAAAGATATGCAATCAGCCTACGTGCCCATACAAGGCAAATTGGATGAAGAAAATACAGCATGGAATACAATACAGCCATGAAGAAGAACAACATCAGGTCTTTTGCAGTAGCATGGATGTAGCTGAAGGCCATTATCCTAAGAGAATTAATGCAGAATCAGAAAAACAAATACTGTGTGTTCTCACTTGTGAGTGGAAGCTAAACATTGGGTATTCATGGACATAAAGATGGAAATTACAAACACCGGGAATGCCAGAAGGAGGGAGGCAGAAAGAAAGGCAAGAAAACCTACCTATTGGGTATTATGCTCACTACCTGGGTGACAGTTTCAAGCACACCCCAAACCAAACATGTCCATGTACCCCTGAATCAAATAAAAATAGAAATTAAAAAGAATTCATTGTTAGAACTCTATGATATGGGATCAGCTGCCCAGCAGCCTGCACATAGCATGGGTTAGCAGCAGTGGCAACCCTGGACACTGGCCCCAGTAGTGTGGAACCCAGAACCCGACACTGCCATGGTAAGCCCGCAGGTGCGGGAGGGAAGGAGGCGCTCAGTCACAACTCTGCGGCTGCACAGTGCCCAGTGCCCGAAAACCACAATGAGATACCATCTCACAGCAGGATGGCTATTTTTTTTTTTTTGAGATGGAGTCTTGCTGTGTCACCCAGGCTAGACTGCAGTGGCTCGATCTCGGCTCACTGCAACCTCTGCCTCCCAGGTTCAAGCGATTCTCCTGTCTCAGCCTCCCGAGTAGCTGGAAGTACAGGTGCCTGCCACCGTGCCTGGCTAATTTTTGTATTTTTAGTAGAGACAGGGTTTCACCATGTTGGCCAGGCTGATCTTGAACTCCAGACCTCATGATCCACCCACCTGTACCTCCCAAAGTGCTGGGGTTACAGGCATGAGCCACCATGCCCGGCCAAGAATCTTATTAAAAATTAAAAGACATGTTGTGTACCTGTTGCCTCAATTACTCAGGAGGCTGAGGCAGGAGAATTGCTTGAATCTGGGAGGTGGAAGTTGCAGTGAACCGAGATCATGCCACTGCACTCCAACCTGGGCACCAGAGCTAGGCTTCACCTCAAAAAACAAACCATCAAGACCAAAAAACCTGAAACTAAAATAAGAGATTATTGGCATTTTGGTGACAAGTCTAAGATGGACCTTCTCACTGTTGAGTTGGAGGAGGGTAGATTACTACAACCTTTCAAAAGGAGATTTCTAAGTATATGCTTTGTGCTTTTAAAATGTCTGTGGCCTTTGATCCAATTAGTCCACTTTTATGCTCAAAGGAGAGGAACAGAGGATATACAAGTGGCCAAAAAACACATGAAAAAATGCTCATTACTAATCATCAGAGACGTGCAAATGAAAACCACAATGAGATACCATCTCACAGCAGGATGGCTATTTTTTTTTTTTTGAGATGGAGTCTTGCTGTGTCACCCAGGCTAGACTGCAGTGGCTCGATCTCGGCTCACTGCAACCTCTGCCTCCCAGGTTCAAGCGATTCTCCTGTCTCAGCCTCCCGAGTAGCTGGAAGTACAGGTGCCTGCCACCGTGCCTGGCCTGGAATGGCTATTAAGACATCAAAAATAACAGATGTTGGTGAGGCTGCAGAGAAGAGGAACGTTTATACACTGTTGGTGGGAACGTCAATTGGTTCATCCACTGTGAGGAGAAGTTTGGAGGCTTATCAAACAACTGAAAGCAGAACTACAGGTTTTAGTTAGAACTACCTGCAATCCCATTACTGGATGTCTACCCAAAGGAAAAGACATCATTCTACTGAAAAGTCACATGCACTTGCATGTACATTGCAACACTATTCACAATAGCAAAGATATGCAATCAGCCTACGTGCCCATACAAGGCAAATTGGATGAAGAAAATACAGCATGGAATACAATACAGCCATGAAGAAGAACAACATCAGGTCTTTTGCAGTAGCATGGATGTAGCTGAAGGCCATTATCCTAAGAGAATTAATGCAGAATCAGAAAAACAAATACTGTGTGTTCTCACTTGTGAGTGGAAGCTAAACATTGGGTATTCATGGACATAAAGATGGAAATTACAAACACCGGGAATGCCAGAAGGAGGGAGGCAGAAAGAAAGGCAAGAAAACCTACCTATTGGGTATTATGCTCACTACCTGGGTGACAGTTTCAAGCACACCCCAAACCAAACATGTCCATGTACCCCTGAATCAAATAAAAATAGAAATTAAAAAGAATTCATTGTTAGAACTCTATGATATGGGATCAGCTGCCCAGCAGCCTGCACATAGCATGGGTTAGCAGCAGTGGCAACCCTGGACACTGGCCCCAGTAGTGTGGAACCCAGAACCCGACACTGCCATGGTAAGCCCGCAGGTGCGGGAGGGAAGGAGGCGCTCAGTCACAACTCTGCGGCTGCACAGTGCCCAGTGCCCGCAAACCTGTGCTCTGGGCCAGGGCCAAGGAAAAGCGGACCCTAAGGTGAGAGGGCGGTACACTTGACGACCCTCGGGCCCTCGGGGAGCAGCCCCGCCAGCATCTACCATGGGCTCAGCCACAGTTGCCACCTGGAAATAGTGCGAGTCAGTATCAGTGGCAACGCCTGGCACCGTCCTCCCCCACCAGCAGCAGCAGGAAACCCAGGGCCAGGTGTCGCCATGGCGTTTAATTTAGGTGGTCCGCCCGCAGCTGCAAGGGGGCGGAAACCGGCGCTCAACCTCATCCCAGTAGCTGCAGTGGGTCCAGAGCCCGAGACCCACGCTCTGTGCTTGGGCCAAGGAAGCAGGGACCTTAGGGTGAGGGAAAGTGCATTGGACTACCCTCAGGCTGTCTGAGACCAGCCCTGTGGCCTCCGCCTTTCATTCTGCTGCACCTGTCACCTGTAGATGGCGTGTGGCAGCAGCAGTGGCAACCCCTGATCCTGCCCGCCTCCACCAACAAGGTGGACCCAAGGGCCAGATCCCGCTGCGACGCCTAAATCAGGCCCCATTGCAGAAGGAGGGCGGGAACTGATGCTCAGCCCCATCTCAGTGGCTGCAGGGTACCCAGCGCCCGTGACCGGCGCCCTGGACGCGAGTCAAAGAGGAGGGGACCCTAGGAAGGGAGAGCGGTGTACTCAGCAACCACGCTGGAACCAGCCCTGCCAGCCTGTGCTGGGGGCTCAACCTGCAAATGGTGCAGGGCCGGAGCGATGGCAACCCGGAGCCTCCCTGAGGCACCAGGAGTGCGGCTCCCAGGGCCAGGATGCAACCGGGCGCCTAATTCAGGCGGTCACCTCCGCAGCTGCAGTAGGACGAGAACCGGCGGTCACAGCGCCGAGCGCCGGGACCCCGCGCTCTGGGCGGGGCCAAGGAAATGGACCCTAGGCGGTGCCCTGGGCGAATCTCAAGCTGTCTGGGGCCAGCCTCTGCCGTGGGTTCAGCTGCAGCTGCCGCCTGCACAGGGCACTCGGCAGCAGAGGCGGCGACCTCTGAGCCTGCCTGAGCCCCCAGTGCAGCGGACACCAGGGCCCGGCGCCCCCTGGCAGCTCATTCGGGCAGTCCACTGCGCAGCTGCAGGAGAGCGGGAGCCAGCCTCAGCCCCATGCCAGCCCCTGTTCAGCGCCCAGTGCCCGCCGTCCCTCACTGTGGGGGCTAGGCCAGCGACCTAACACACTAACCACACAGACTACAGGGCCAGAGCCTCAGTGCTGAAGCCCGGTCATCGCGAAGCCACTCCAGCGGCTGCGGAGTGCCAGTGCCCGCACCTGATCTCCTTTCCGAGGAGATGCTGGCCGAGCGGCAGGGCCAGACAGGCCCTCCTCCTCAGGCCGGGCGGGAGGCACGCCTGCGATCCTGCACCTGCGACCCTGGGGCCGCCCGGGCGAGCCCAGGAGAACCCGCGAGCCCAGCGGCGCCCGGAACTGCAGCCGCACCTGCCGTCTCGCGCCGCCTGCCTGGGAGCGGCTTGCGGGAGCCCAGCGGCCACCGCTGTGCAGGCGCGCGCCCAACGGCTTTGCGAGGCTCACTCGGTCTGAGAGGTCGGAGGCTGCGACTGTCCCTGCTGAAAGGCTGTGGTGGACCGAGCTGGAAGCTGGATCGCGGATTCTGAGCTAGATCTCAGATTTGGTATCGCAGATTGGGAATTGGATAGGGGATGATTTTGGGCGGGGGTTGGGTCTGCGGTGTGGGGGCGGTGACGAGGTGACAGGGAGCTGCCGCGGCTCAGGAGCCAGTGGTTGGGGGTCTGAGAAGTCACCACGATGAAGAAGTTGTTTGGCTTCTGGCGCCACAGGCGCCAGGAGGACCAGGAGGAGGAACTGGACGGCATCCACGAGGCGGCGGCCAAGGGCAAAGTCGCTGAGGTGGAGCGCTTCCTGGCACTCAGGAGCGAAGACCTGAACGCCTGGGACAAATGCTGCAGGTAGCCGGGGCTCGGCCCGGGATGGGAGGGAGTCCCCAGGCCCGGCTTCCCCGCAGGCCCTGGGACGGGCCTTGGAGGGCGTCAGGCACCCTCCCAGCGGCGGAGCCAAACAGAACCTCAGCTACTTTCCATCCCTCATAATTCCCTGGTGGGAGTAGTTGGTGGGGAATTTAAGTGATTTAACTCACAAAGTTAAGTGTATAAGGAGTGTGGATTGGAGACCCCACAAGTGCTAAAGCAGAAGCCAGAAGCCTCAGCCTGTTCCCATGTAAATAATGAAAAAGAAAATAACTAGAGATATAGTAGTTATTCATAGGTGATCTTAGTTATTCATGGGTAACCATTAAGATGTATATACTAAGCACACAGGGTGGGAGGGCTAGGGAAAGGGATATGGAGTTCTTACTTGACTTGAATGTGCACCTGAGGGTGCTTTGGGTAATATATTGTACACTACAGCATCTTATATTTTTTGAGTTGAGTTTCAATAAATTACCTTTTTTCACTCCCCCAAAAAACACAAACAAAAAACGTGGTGTTATATACATTATAGTAGGTGCCTAATGACAGAACTCATTCCCCTATCAAAAATACCATGACTCATTTGCAGTAGGCGAAAAGTTCTCAGATAAAACTATCAGTTTTACATCCGTACCCACCTGTGGAGATAGGTTCTTTACTGAGGGTCCTTAGAGGGAAACTTGGAAGTGGTACGTGGGTTCTGTGTTCTTGAGTGGGAAGACACTTTTTTCTCAAACTTTGAGCTCTTACAGTGTTTACCAATTTTACATAAACCAAACGAAAATATCAAGGTTTTAACATTTTTGCATGACACCTGCTGTCTTTTACTATTGTGATGACATTTAAAAAAATTGTATAATGGAGTGAAAAAACAGAACCTCCTCTAGATATCAAAATATGCTATTAATTTTCACAATTGTTTACTCACAGCTGAAAATACAGATAAATGCATGAAACAGAATAGGAAATCTAGAACTACCAAAATTATGTAAGATATATGTAAGAACTGATAATGTTAACAATTATGAGTAGGAAAGAATGACTTATTAATAAAAAAATGCCTGCTGTTTGAAGAAAACTAATAAAATTTTATGTCACAAGCATGAGTTTCTGATGGAATACAGATTGAAATTTCTACATATGCAAATGAGAAAAGTACCAGAAGAAAACACAAATGCTTATTTTATGGGCGCATTTTATGTTGTCCAAGGCCTTCCTAAGAATGACCTCACAAACAGGCATTCTGAAGGTTAATTTAGCAAACTAAAAATGTCGTCCAGTTCCTGCTCCTGGTCCTCCAGGCGCCTGCGGCTCCAAAAGCCAAACAACTTCTTCAGGGTGGTGAATTCTCAGACCCCAACACTGGCTCCTGAGCTGGGGCAGCTCCCTGTCACTTCGTCACCGCCCCCACACCAGAGACCCAGCACCAAATCCCCAATCCAACCCAAATCCCGGATCCAACTCCCAGTCCGCGATCCCAAAACTGAGATCTAGCTCAGAATACGCGATCCAGCTCGGTCCACCACAGCCTTTCAGCAGCGACACTCACAGCCTCTGACCTCTCAGACCGAGTGAGCCTCGAAAAGCCATTGGGCGCGTGCCTGCACCGCGGTGGCCCTTGGGCTCCCGGAAGCCGCTCCCAGGCAGGCGGCGCGCAACCGCTGGTGCGGCTGTAGCTCCAGGCGCCGCTGGGCTCTGGTGTCCGGCCTTGGGGCTCAGGCAGGCTCAGAGGTCGCCTTCTCTGCCTCCGAGTGCCCCATGCAGGCTCCAGCTGCAGCTGAGCCCATGGTGGAGCCCATGGTGGAGCCCATGGTGGAGCCCATGGTGGAGCCCATGGTGGAGCCCATGGTGGAGCCCATGGTGGAGCCCATGGTGGAGCCCATGGTGGAGCCCATGGTGGAGCCCATGGTGGAGCCCATGGTGGAGCCCATGGTGGAGCCCATGGTGGAGCCCATGGTGGAGCCCATGGTGGAGCCCATGGTGGAGCCCATGGTGGAGCCCATGGTGGAGCCCATGGTGGAGCCCATGGTGGAGCCCATGGTGGAGCCCATGGTGGAGCCCATGGTGGAGCCCATGGTGGAGCCCATGGTGGAGCCCATGGTGGAGGCCGCCCAGGGCGGGACTCAGATGGCCGGAGGGTCTGCCAGTGCACCGCCCTCCCACCCTAGGAGCTACTCTGGTTTGGCCTGAGCCCAGAGCACGGGATGCGGGCGCCGGGCACCCTAGGATGGGCGAGCACTAGTCCCTGCCCTCCTGCAAATGCGGAGAGATTCCCGAGAGACACTCTAAGGCAGCCTCGGGCCCTGGGTCCCCGATGCTGGTTGCGGCAGGCAGAAATGGGGTTGCCACCACATTTGTCGCTCCGTGTTCAGGTGGCAGCTGCAGTGGAGCCCGCCGCAGATGGTGACAGACAGTTCAGGACCGAGACCTGAGTGAGCCCTGAAGTTCGCCGAATACCCTCCCACCCTCGGATCCACCCCTCTTTGGTGGCTTCCTGAGTGCTGGACCGCGAGTTGGGGCACCGTGAGGCCATTGGAATGGAGCTGAGGGCCACTTCCAGCCCTCCTGCAGCTGTGCAGCGTACCGCCTGGATGAGCCGCCAGGGGCGCTGGGCTCTGGTGTCCGGCCTTGGGGCTCAGGCAGGCTCAGAGGTCGCCTTCTCTGCCTCCGAGTGCCCCATGCAGGCTCCAGCTGCAGCTGAGCCCATGGTGGAGCCCATGGTGGAGCCCATGGTGGAGCCCATGGTGGAGCCCATGGTGGAGGCCGCCCAGGGCGGGACTCAGATGGCCGGAGGGTCTGCCAGTGCACCGCCCTCCCACCCTAGGAGCTACTCTGGTTTGGCCTGAGCCCAGAGCACGGGATGCGGGCGCCGGGCACCCTAGGATGGGCGAGCACTAGTCCCTGCCCTCCTGCAAATGCGGAGAGATTCCCGAGAGACACTCTAAGGCAGCCTCGGGCCCTGGGTCCCCGATGCTGGTTGCGGCAGGCAGAAATGGGGTTGCCACCACATTTGTCGCTCCGTGTTCAGGTGGCAGCTGCAGTGGAGCCCGCCGCAGATGGTGACAGACAGTTCAGGACCGAGACCTGAGTGAGCCCTGAAGTTCGCCGAATACCCTCCCACCCTCGGATCCACCCCTCTTTGGTGGCTTCCTGAGTGCTGGACCGCGAGTTGGGGCACCGTGAGGCCATTGGAATGGAGCTGAGGGCCACTTCCAGCCCTCCTGCAGCTGTGCAGCGTACCGCCTGGATGAGCCGCCAGGGGGCGCTGGGCTCTGGTGTCCGGCCTTGGGGGCTCAGGCAGGCTCAGAGGTCGCCTTCTCTGCCTCCGAGTGCCCCATGCAGGCTCCAGCTGCAGCTGAGCCCATGGTGGAGCCCATGGTGGAGGCCGCCCAGGGCGGGACTCAGATGGCCGGAGGGTCTGCCAGTGCACCGCCCTCCCACCCTAGGAGCTACTCTGGTTTGGCCTGAGCCCAGAGCACGGGGATGCGGGCGCCGGGCACCCTAGGATGGGCGAGCACTAGTCCCTGCCCTCCTGCAAATGCGGAGAGATTCCCGAGAGACACTCTAAGGCAGCCTCGGGCCCTGGGTCCCCCGATGCTGGTTGCGGCAGGCAGAAATGGGGTTGCCACCACATTTGTCGCTCCGTGTTCAGGTGGCAGCTGCAGTGGAGCCCGCCGCAGATGGTGACAGACAGTTCAGGACCGAGACCTGAGTGAGCCCTGAAGTTCGCCGAATACCCCCTCCCACCCTCGGATCCACCCCTCTTTGGTGGCTTCCTGAGTGCTGGACCGCGAGTTGGGGCACCGTGAGGCCATTGGAATGGAGCTGAGGGCCACTTCCAGCCCTCCTGCAGCTGCATCTTCACCGCATCCGTTAGGCCCACAGTGGAGTCTGGCCCCTAGTTCTGTGCTGCTGGCCGCCACGTGTATGTCCAGCATTGCCACTGGGGCTGACTTGCACCATCCGCAAGGGGCGGCCTCAGCTGAGTCTGGTGTCAGCTGGCAGGGCTGGTCCCAGAAGACCAGAGGGTCATCCAGCGGACCGCCCTCCTACCCTAGGGTCCCTCTTCCTTTGCAGATGCACAGAGCAACTGGGTGCGGTTGCTGGGTGCTGTGCAGCCGTTGGATCCTCGAGGCTGACTGGTCAGTTCCTACTTTCCTGCAGCAGCTCGGCCGACTGCCTGTGTAGAGCCACAGGTGCTTCTGGCCCTGGGATCACCACTGCGGTGGAGCCGGCAGGCAGGGTCGGGGATTGTCACTGTGGCTGCCGCATCATCGCCATGAGCAGGTGGCAGCTGTAGCTGAGCCCACGGCAGAGGCTGGCCCCAGATGGCCTGAGAGTCCCTCAGTGCACCCCCTAGGGTCCATCTTCCTTGGCCCTGCCCAGAACGCGGGGTCAGGGAGCTGGGAGCTGTGTGGCCTCAGGGATGGGTCTAAGCACCTGTTCCTGCCCTCCTTCTGGTCCTTTTTGTCCCCGGTCCTGTGAGGGTTGCAAAGAAGTAGCCACGTGTGGTGGTGTGCACCTGTGACCCCAGGTAGTGTAGGGGCTAAGGCGGGAGAATTGCTTAAGCCCAGGAGTTTGATGCTGCAGCACACTTCACATCACTTCACTCCAGCCTGGGTGACAGAGGGAGACCTAACTAAAAAATAAAAATAAAAAAGAGGAGAAAAGGGATGGGCACAGTGCCCACGCCTGTAATCCAGCACTGTGGGAGGCCAAGGTTGGCAGATCACTTGAGTTCAGGAGTTTGAGATCAGACTGGGCAATGTGGCAAAACCCATCACTATCAAAAATACAAAAAAAAAGCCAGATGTGGAGGTATGTACCTGTGCTTTAGCTATTCAGGAGGCTCAGGTAAGAGGATCACTTGGACCCAGGAGTTTGAGGCTGCAGCAAGCCGTGATTATGCTGCTGCTCACCATCCTGGGTTACAGAGCAAGACCTATTCTACAAAGACTCAAAAAAGTAATAAGAAAAAAGGGCTGGGCACAGCGGGTCACACCTATAACCCAGCATTTTGGGATGCTGAGGTGTACAGATCACTTGATTTCAGGAGTTCAAGACCAGACTGAGCAAGATGGCAAAACCCCATTTTACCAAAAACACAAAAAATTAGCAAGGTGTGGTGATGTGCACCTGTGGTCCAAGGTATTCAGGAAGCTGAGGTGGGAGGATCCCTTGAGCCCTGAAGGGTTAGACTGCAGCAAGCTGTGGTCATATTGCTGCACTTCAGCCTGGGTAACAGAATGAGACCTGATCTCAGGAAAGAGAGAGAGAGAGAGAGAGAGAATAAAACGGAAAACGGGTTGGCACAGTGGCTCACACCTATAACCTAGCATTTTTTATGGCCCAGATTGATAGATTACTTGAGTTCAGGAGTTCGAAACTGGAAGGAGAAATATGGTCAAGCCCCATCTTTATCAAAACTACAAAAACTTATCCATGCATGGTGGTATCCAACTTGGTCCCAGCTACTCAAGAGGCTCCGTGGGAGGGTCATGTGAGCCCAGGAAGTTGACACTGCATCAAGCCATGACCACACCACTCTATCCAGCCCTGGTGACAGAGAGAGACCTGATCTCAGGACAGAAAGAAAGAAAGAAAAGAAAGAAAAGAAAGAAAGAAAGAAAGAAAGAAAAGAAAAGAAAAGAAAAGAAAAGAAAAGAAAAGAAAAGAAAAGAAAAGAAAAGAAAAGAAAAGAAAAGAAAAGAAAAGAAAAGAAAAGAAAAGAAAAGAAAAAAAGATAAGAAAAATGGGCTGGGCACAGTGGCTCCTGTTTGTAACCCAGGACTTTGGGAGGCTGAGGTGGGCAGATCATTTTAGTTCACAAATTTGAGACCACACTGGGAAACATGGCAAAACCCAATCTATACCAAAAATACAAAAAAGAAAAAGAAAAAAAAGTCAGGCATGGTGGTGTACACCTGTGGTCTCAGCTGTTCAAGAGGCTGAGGTGGGAGGATCACTTGAACCTAGGAGTTGTGCCACAGCACTTCAGCCTGGGTAACAGAGTAGGACCTAATGTTAAACAAAACAAAACAAAAGAAACAAAAAGAAAAATGGACTGGGCACAGTGGTTCACACTTTTAACCCAGCATTTATGTATTTTTGGTAAAGATGAGGGTTTTTCTTTCTTTCTTTCTTTTCTTTTTTTTCTTTCCCTCTCTTTCTCTGTTTCTCTCTTTCTCTCTCTTATATTTTTAGATTAGGTCTCCTTCTGTTACTCACTGGAATGCAGTGGGGGGAATCACAGCATGCTGCAACCTCAAACTCCTGAACTTAAGTGATCCTCCCACCTGATCCTCTTGAACAGCTAGGACCCCACATGCACAATAACACGCCTGGGTTATATTTTGTATTTTTGGGAGTGATGGAGTTTTGCCATGTTGCCCAGTATGGCCTCAAACTCCTGAATTCAAGTGGTCTGCCCACCTCTGCCTTTCAAACTGCTATGTCACAGGTGTGAGCCATTGTGCCCAGCCCTTTTTTTTTCTGTTTTCTTTTGTCTGTTTGTTTTGTTTTGACAGAAGGTCTCACTCTGTTACCCAGGCTGGAATGCAGTGGCGTGGCCACAACTCTCGGTACCTGCAACCTCCTGGGCCCGAGCCATCCTCCCACCACATCGTCTTGAATAGCTGAAACACAGCTGCACGTTTTCTCCATTTTTGGTACTGATGAGGTTTTGCCATATTGCCCAGTCTGATCTCAAACTTCCAAATTCAAAATTCATGTGATCTGCCCACTTTGGCCATCCATCCTGCTGTGTAACAGGCAGGAGCCACTGTGCCCAGCATTTTTTCTTTTTCTTCCTGTTGTTTTTTAAGAGTATGTCTTGCTCTCCTTCCCAGGCTGGAGTGCAGTACTGTGATCATGACTTGCTGCAGCCTCAATTTCCTGGGTTCAAGTGATCCTCCCACTTCAGCCTCTTGAATAGCTGGGACCACAGGTGCACACCACCACACCTGGCTAATTTTTTGTATTTTTGGTAGATATTGAGTTTTTCCATGTTACCCAGTCTGGTCTTGAACTCCTGAAATCTAGTGATCTGCCCACCTGTGCCTCCCAAAGTGCTGGGTTATAGGCATGAGCCACTGTGCCTGGCCTTTTTTTTCTTCTGTTTTGTTTGTTTGTTTTATTTGACATTAGGTCTCCCTCTGTTGCCCTGGCTGGAGGGCAGTGGTGTAATCACGGCTTCTGCAGCCTAAGCCTCTTGGGTTCAAGTGATCTTCCCATATCAGCTTCCTGAACAGCTTGGACCACAGGTGCACACCATCGTGCCTGGCTAACTTTTTTTTGGTAGAGATGGAGTTTTGCCATGTTGCTCAATCTGGTCTTAAACTCCTGAACTCAAGTGATCTGCCCACCTCAGCATCCCAAAGTGTTGGTTTATAAGTGTGAGCCACTGTGCCCAGTTTTTCTTTTTCTTTTCTTTTCCTTAGATTAGGTCTTTCTTTATTACCCAAGCTGGAGTGTGTGCTGCAGACTCAACCTCCTGGACTTAAGCAATCCCCTCACCTTAGCTTCTTGAATCACTGAAACTACAGATGCACAACACCACACCTGGGTAACCATAAACCACAGGTGCACGCTCACCACACTGGGTAACCATCAAAAGGAAAAAGAAGAAAAGAGAGCTGGGTACAATTTGGCACTTTGGGAGGCTGAGGAGGGCAGATTGCCTGTGTTCAGGAGTTCGAGATTAGACTGGGCAACATGGCAAAACCCACCTCTATCAAAAGTACAAAAAATAAGCCCAGTGTGGTGGTGTGCACCTGTGGTCCCAGCTATTCAAGAGGCTGAGGTGGGAGGATCACTTGAGCCCAGGAGGTTGAGACTGCAGAAAGTGGTGATCACACCACTGCACAACAGCCTGAGTTACAGAGACCTAATCTCAAAACAAAAAAAAGAAGCAGCAAAAAAATTGCTGGGCACAGTGGCTCAGGCCTGTAACCCAGCACTTTAAGAAACTGAGGCAAGCAGATCATGTGAGTTCAACAGTTTCAGACAAGACTGGGAAACATGGCCAAACTGCATCACTCCCAATAATACAAAACATTTGCCTGCATAACAGAGTAAAACCAAATTTTTCCAAAATACAAAAGAAAAAATAGGTGGGCACAGTGACTCATGCCTGTAACCCAGCCCTTTGAGAGGCTGGCTGAAGCGGGCAGATCTCTTGAGTTCAGGAGCTTGAGACAAGACTGAGGAACACAGTAAACTCTATCTCCACCAAAAATATGAAAAATAGCCAGGCATGGTGGTGTACACCTGTGGTCCTAGCTATTAAAGAGACTGAGGTGGGAGGATCACTTGAGCCCAGAAGGTTGAGTCTGCAGCAAGCGGTCATCACACCACTGCACTCCAGCCTGCGTAACAGAGCAAGAACCAATATCAAAAAAAAGTGCTGGGCACAGTGGCTCATGCCTGCAACCCACAAATTTGTGAGGCTGAGGTGGGCAGATCACTTAAGTTCTGCAGTTGGAGACAACACTGGGCAACATGGCCAAACCTCATCTCTACCAAAAATACACTAAAATGGCCAGGCATGTTGGTGTGCACCTGTGATTTAAGCTACTGAAGAGACTGAGGTGGGATGATCGTTTGAGCTCAGGATGTTGAGGCTGCAGCAAGCTGTGACCACGCCACTGCACTCCAGCTTAAGTAAGAGCAAGATATCTCTCTCTCTCTCTGCACACACACACACACACACACACACACACACACACACAGATATATAAAAGAAGATAAACTTCTGAGCACAGTTGCTCAGGACTATTACCCAGCAATTTGGGATGCCAAGGTGAGCAGACAGATGACTTGAGTTCAGGAGTTCGAGACCTAACTGGGCGCTATGGCAAAACACCATCTCTACCAAAAATACAAAAACTTAGCCACATATAGTGATGTACACTTGTGGTTCAAGGTATTCAAGAAGCTGAGGTGGGAGGATCACTTGAGCTCAGGAGGTTGAGGCTACAGCAAGTTGTGATTACATTGGTCACTCCAGCCTACATAAAGAGTGAAACCTAATCTTAAAAAAGAAAGAAAGAAGACAAAAGGGCTGTGCACAGAGGCTCACGCCTGTAACCCAGCACTTTGGGAGGTTGAAGTGGGCAGATGACTTGACTTCAGGAGTTTGAGACAAGACTGGGCAATGTGATGAAACCCCATCCCTACCAAAAATAGAAAAACTTAGCCTAGCATGGTGGTGTGTACCTGGGGTCTCAGCTATTCCAGCGGCTGAGATGGGAGAATCACTTGAGCCCAGGAGGTTGAGGCTGCAACAAGTCCTTATCCTGCCACTGGACTCCAGCCTGGGTAAAAGAATGAGATCTAATTTAAATAGAAGAAGGAGAAGGGCTGGGCACAGTGGTTCACACCCATACATAGCACTTGGGAGACAAAAGTGGGCGTATCACTTAAGTTCAGGAGTTTGAGACCAGACTGTGCACAGAGACTCAAACTTCTGAATCAACAGAGAAAGACCTAATTACAAAACCACCATCTATTAAAACCCCATCTCTATTACAGATACAAAACACCATGTCTATTAAAAATGCAAAAACTTAGCCAGGCATGGTGGTGGGCACCTGTGGTCTCAGCTATTCAATAGGCTGCAGCGGGAGGATCACTTGAGCCCAGGAAGTTGAGACTACAGCCAGCCATGACCACGCCACTGCAGTCCAGCCTGGGCAACAGATCGACAACTAATCTCACAAGAATAAAAGAAAAAAGAATAAAGGGCTGGGCACAGTGTCTCACACCTGTAGTCCAGCATTTTGGGAGGCTGAGGTAGGCAGATCAACTGAGTTCAGGAGTTTGACACCAGACTGGGCAACATGGGAAAACCTCATCTCTACCATAAATACAAAAAATTAGCCAGGCGTGGTAGTGTGCACCTGTGGTCTCAGCTATTCAAGAGGTTGAGGTGGGAGGATCACTTGAGCTAGGGCAGTTGAGGCTGCAGCAAGCCATGATCATGCCACTGCACAACAGCCTGGGTTACAGAACAATGCCTAATTTCAAAATAATTTTAAAAAGAAATAAAGGAAAAGAAAAAAGGCTGTGCATAGTGACTCATGTCTCTAACTGAGAACTTTGGGAGGCTGAGGTGGACAGATCACTTGAGTTCAGGAGTTCAAGACCAAATTAGGCAACATGGCAAAACATCATCTCTACCAAAAATCCAAAAAATTAACCAGGCATGGTGGTGTGCACCTGTGGTCCCAGCTATTCTAGAGGCTGATATGTAAGGATCACTTGAGCCCAGGAGGTTGAGCTTTTAGCAAGCTGTGATTACACCACTGCACTCCAGCCTGTGTAAAAGAGTGAGACCTTACCAGAAAGAAAGAAGGAAAAAAGAAAGAAAGAAAGAGAGAGAGAAAGAAAGAAAGAAGGAAAGAAAGAAAGAAAAAGGAAGAGGAAGAAGAAGAAAAAGAAGGAGGAGGAGGAGAAAGAAGGCAAGAAGTCAAGGAAAGGAAAGGAAGGAGATAGAAATGACTGGACGACTGGGCACAGTGGCTCATGCCTGTAACTCAGCACTTTGGGAAGCCGAGATAAGGAGATTACTTGAGTTCAGGAGTTCGGGACCAGTCTGTGTAACAATGGAAAACCCCATCTCTACAAAAAATTAGCCAGGTGAGGTGGTGTGCATCTGTTTTCAGAGCTATTCAAGAGGCTGAGGTGGGAGAATCTCTTGATTCCTGGAGGTTGAGGCTGCTGCAAGCTATAATCACGTCACTGCACTCCAGCCTGGGTAATGAGCAAGACCTCGTACCCCCACCAAGAAAAAAAAGAAAAACAGGCTTGGCACATTGGCTCACGCCTGTAACCCAGCACTTTGGGAGGCTGAGGAGAGCAGATAACTTGAATACAGGAGATGGAGACTAGATTAGGCCTCATAGCAAAATCTCATTTCTACCAAAAATCCAAAAAACTAACCAGGCATGGTGGTGTGCACCTGTGGTACCAGCTATTCAAGAGGCTATAGTGGGAGGATCATTTAGGAGGTTGAGGCTGCAATTAGCTGTGGTGAAGTCACTGCATTCCAGCTTGGGTAACAAAATGAGAACAAAAAAACAAATAAATGGAAAAGGCTGGGCACATTGGCTCATGCCTGTAAAACGGCATTTTAAAAGGCCGAAGTAGGCTGATCACTTGAGTTCAAAAGTTTGAGACCAGAGTGGGAAACATGTCAAAACTTCATCTCTACCCAAAATACAAACAGTTAGCCAGGCATGTTGGTGTGCATCTATGGTCCCAGCTATTTAAGAGTCTGAGGTCGGAGGATCACTTGAGCACAAAAGGTCGAGTCTGTAGCAAGCCATGACTATGCCACTGCACTTCAGCCTGGGTAACAAAGCAAGACCTAATCTCAAAATAAAAACAGAAAAAAAGAAAACAATAGGACTGTGCACAGCAGCTCATGCCTGTAGCACAGCAATTTGGAATGTCGAGGTGGGCAGGTCACTGAATTCAGCAGTTGGAGACCAGACTGGGCAACATGCAAACTCCATCTGCACCAAAAATACCAACAATTAGCCAGGCATATGGTGTGCACCTCTAGTCCCAGGTATTCACGAGGCTGAGGTGGGAGTATTACCTATGCCCTGGAGGTTGAGGATGCAGCAAATAGTGATTGCACACTGCACTCCAGCCTCAGTAAAATAGCAAGACCGAATGTCAATAAGAACAGAAAAAAATAAGGAAACAATAGGGCTGGGCACAGCGGCTCACAACTCTAACCCAGCAATTTGGTAAGCTGAGATGGGGAGATCACTGGAGTTCAGGAGTTTGAGACCAAATTGGGCAACATGGCAAAACCACATTTGTGCCAAAAGTACAAAAAATTAGCCGGGCATGGTGGTGCACACCTATGGTCTCAGCTACTCAAGAGGGTGAGGTGAAAGGACTGCTTGAACCCACAAGGTTGAAACTGCAGCAAGCCGTGATCACATTACTGCCCTGCAGCCTGGGTAGCAGAGCGAGTCCTAATCTGAAAAGAAACAAAAAAAGAAAAATGAAAAAATAGGGGTGGGCACAGTGGCTCATGACTGCAATCCAACACTTTGGGATGACAAGGTGGGCAGATCACTTGAGTTAAAGAATTGGTGACCAGACTGAGAAACATGGAAAAATCCCATCTCTACCAAAAATACAAAAAATTAGCCAGACATAGTGGTGTGCACCTGTGGTGCCAGCTATTCAAGAGGCTGAGGTGGGAGGGTTGCTCGAGCCCATCAGGTTGAGGCTGCAGCAAGCCATGATTAGACCACTGCACTTTAGCTAGGATGACAAAGCAAAACCTAACTTAAACACACATGCACACACATGTGCACACACATATGCACACATACACACACAATAAATAAAAGAGGAAGAAAAAGGGCTGGACAGAGTGACGCATTCCTGTAAACCAGCATTTGGGAGGCAGAGGTGGGCAGATCACTTGGTTTTAGCATTTCCACACCAGACTGGGAAACATGGCCAAACCCCATTTCTAACAAAAATACAAAAACTTAGCCTGGCGTGATGGTGTGCACCTGCAGTCCCAGCTGTTCAAGAGGCTGAGGTAAGAGGATTGTCGGAAGATTGTAAGTGAAGGAGGTTGAGGCTGCAGCAAGCTGTAATCATGCCACTGTACTCCAGCTAAGTAACAGAGCGAAACCTAATCCCAGAAAAAGAAAGGACACAGTGGTTCATGCCTGTAACCCAGCACTTTGGGAGGCTGACATCAGCATATCCCTTGAGGTCAGGAGTTCAAGACCAGACTGGGCAACATGACAAAACTCCATCCCTACCAAAAATACAAAAATTAGCCAGACATAGTGGTGTGCACCTGTGGTGCCAGCTATTCAAGAGGCTGAGGTGGGAGGGTTGCTCGAGCCCATCAGGTTGAGGCTGCAGCAAGCCATGATTAGACCACTGCACTTTAGCTAGGATGACAAAGCAAAACCTAACTTAAACACACACATGCACACACACATGTGCACACACATATGCACACATACACACACAATAAATAAAAGAGGAAGAAAAAGGGCTGGACAGAGTGACGCATTCCTGTAAACCAGCATTTGGGAGGCAGAGGTGGGCAGATCACTTGGTTTTAGCATTTCCACACCAGACTGGGAAACATGGCCAAACCCCATTTCTAACAAAAATACAAAAACTTAGCCTGGCGTGATGGTGTGCACCTGCAGTCCCAGCTGTTCAAGAGGCTGAGGTAAGAGGATTGTACGGAAGATTGTAAGTGAAGGAGGTTGAGGCTGCAGCAAGCTGTAATCATGCCACTGTACTCCAGCTAAGTAACAGAGCGAAACCTAATCCCAGAAAAAGAAAGGACACAGTGGTTCATGCCTGTAACCCAGCACTTTGGGAGGCTGACATCAGCATATCCCTTGAGGTCAGGAGTTCAAGACCAGACTGGGCAACATGACAAAACTCCATCCCTACCAAAAATACAAACAATTACCAGGTGTGCTGGTGTGCACCTGTGGTCCCAGCTACTCAAAAAGAAAAAAAAAAAAGGAAATAGGTGGAAGTGTCACTTGAGCATAGGAGGTTGTGGCTGCAGTATTCCAATCACACCAGTACACTCCAGCCTGGGTTACAGAATGAGACCAAACAGCCCCCCCCCAAAAAAAATAAGACAAAAAAGGGCTAGTCACTTGGCTCACCACTGTAACCCAGCTCTTTGGAAGGCCAAGGTTGGCAAATAACTTGAGTTCAGTAATTCAAAATCAGACTGGGCAACATAGCAAAATCCCATCTCTGACAACAATACCAAAAAATAGCCAGGCTTGCTGGTTTGCACCTATGGTCCCAGCTATTCAAGTGGCTGAGGTGAGAGGATCGCTTCAGCCCAGTATTTTGAGACTGCAGCAAGCCGTGATCATGCTACTGCTCTTCAGCATGGGTAATGGAGGAAAACCTAATCTAAAAACAAATAAGCATATAAAATTAAAAGATAAAGCAGAAATAGGGGCTGGGCACAGTGGCTCACACCCGTTACCCAGCACTTTGGAAAGCAATGGTGGGCAGATCACTTGAGTTCAGGAGTTTGAGACCAGATTGCATCCACAGTGCGGGACGGCTGGCGCTGGGCGCTGAACAGCCACCGGTATGGGGCGGAGGCTGGCTCCCGCTCTCCTGCGGCTGCGCAGCGGACGGCCTGGATGAGCCGCCAGGGGGCGCGGGCTCCGGTGTCCGCGGCCTTGGGGCTCAGGCAGGCTCAGAGGTCGCCACCCCTGCCACCCGCCCAGTGCCCCGTGCAGGCGGCAGCTGCAGCTGAGTCCATGGTGGAGGCCGGTAGGGTGGGTCTCAGATGGCCGGAGGGTCCGCCAGTGCACCGCATTCCCATCCTAGGAGCTACTGTGGTTTGGCCCGAGGCCAGAGAGTCAGGATGCAGGTGCTTGGCACCCTGCAGCCAGAGAATGGGTGAGCACTAGTCCCTGCCCTCCTGCAGCTGTGGAGAGACCTCCCGAGGGACACTCTGAGGTGGCCTCGGGCCCTGGGTACCCCGATGCTGGTTACGGCAGGCAGAATTGGGGTTGCCACCACTTATGCCACGCCGTGTGCAGGTGGCAGCTGCAGTGGAGCCCGCGGCAGATGGTGACAGTACAGGACCCAGACCTGAGTGAGCCCTGAAGGTCGCTGAATACCCCCTCCCACCCTTGGATCCGCCCCTCTTTGGCGGTTCCCTGAGTGCTGGACCACGGGTCTAGGCACCATGAGGCCATTGGAATGGGGCTGAGTGCCACTTCCAGCCCTCCTATAGCTGCGTCTTCACCGCGTCCGTTAGGCCCATGGTGGAGTCTGGCCCCTGGTTCTGTGCTGCTGGCCGCCGCGTGCATGTCCAGTGTTGCCACCGCTGCTGACGTGCACCATCTGCAAGGGGCGGCTGCAGCTGAGTCCGGTGTCAGCTGGCAGGGCTGGTCCCAGAAGACCCGAGGGTCGTCCAGTGGACCGCCCTCCTACCCTAGGGCCCCTCTTCCTTGGCCAATGCACAGAGCGATGAGGTGCGGTCGCTGGGTGCTGTGCAGCCACTGGATCCTCGAGGCCGACTGGTCAGTTCCTGCTTTCCTGCAGCATCTCAGCCAACTGCCTGTGTGAGGAGCCCGCAGATGCTTCTGGCCCTGGGATCCGCACTGCGGTGGAGCTGGCAGGTAGCGTTGGGGGTTGTCACTGCGGCTGCCGTGTCACCACATGCAGGTGGCAGCTGTAGCTGAGCCCACGGCAGAGGCTGGCCCCAGACCGCCTGAGAGTCGCCCAGTACACCGCCTAGGGTCCATCTTCCTTGGCCCTGCCCAGAGAGCAGGATCGGGCTGCTGGGCACTGTGCGGCCTCTGGGATGGGGCTGAGCGCCTGTTCCCGCCCTCCATCTGGTCCTTTTAGTCCCTGGTCCAGTTAGGGTTGCAAATAAGTAGCTGCGTGTGGTGGTGTGCACCTGTGGTGCCAGGTAGTCAAGAGGCTGAGGTGGGAGAATTGCTTAAGCCCAGGAGTTTGACACTGCAGCGAGCCGTGATCACATCACATCACTTCACTCCAGCCTGGGTGACAGAGGGAGACCTAACCAAAAAATAAAAATAAAAAAGAGGAGAAGAGGGCTGGGCACAGTGCCCATGCCTGTAATCCAGCACTGTGGGAGGCCAAGGTTGGCAGATCACTTGAGTTCAGGAGTTTGAGATCAGACTGGGCAATGTGGCAAAACCCCATCTCTATCAAAAATATAAAAAAATAGCCAGATGTGGAGGTATGTACCTGTGTTTTAGCTATTCAGGAGGCTGAAGTAAGACGATCACTTGAGCCCAGGGGTTTGAGGCTGCAGCAAGCCGTGATTATGCTGCTGCTCACCATCCTGGGTTACAGAGCAAGACCTATTCTATAAAGAATCAAAAAAATAATAATAAGACAAAAGGGCTGGGCACAGCGGGTCACACCTATAACCCAGCATTTTGGGATGCTGAGGTGCACAGATCACTTGATTTCAGGAGTTCAAGACCAGACTGAGAAAGATGGCAAAACCCCATTTTACCAAAAAACACAAAAAATTAGCAAGGTGTGGTGATGTGCACCTGTGGTCCAAGGTATTCAGGAGGCTGAGGTGGGAGGATCCCTTGAGCCCTGAAGTGTTAGGCTGCAGCAAGCTGTGGTCATATTGCTGCACTCCAGCCTGGGTAACAGAGCGAGACCTGATCTCAGAAAAAAAAAGAGAGAGAGAGAAAGAGAGAGGATAAAATGGGTTGGCACAGTGGCTCACACCTATGACCTAGCATTTATTGTGGCCTGGGTGGGTAGATCACTTGAGTTCAGGAGTTCAAAACCAGAATGAGTAACAGGGTCAAGCCCCATCTTTATCAAAAATACAAAAACAGCCAGGCATGGTGGTGTCCAACTTGGTCCCAGCTACTCAAGAGGCTCCGTGGGAGGGTCATGTGAACCCAGGAAGTTGACGCTGCATCAAGCCATGACCACACCACTCTACTCCAGCCTTGGTGACAGAGACCTGATCTCAGGGCAAAAAAAACAAGGAAGAAAAGAAAAATGGGCTGGGCACAGTGGCTCACCCTTGTTACCCAGGACTTAGGGAGGCTGAGGTGGGCAGATCATTTGAGTTCACAAGTTTGAGACCAGACTGGGAAACATGGCAAAACCCAGTCTCTACCAAAAATACAAAAAAATTAGCGAGGCATGGTAGTGTGCACCTGTGGACTGAGCTATTCAAGAGGCTGAGGTTGGAGGATCACGAGTTAAGGAGGTTGTGCCACAGCACTCCAGCCTGGGTAACAGAGTAGGACCTAATCTCAAACAAAACCAAACAAAAGAAACAAAAAGAAAAATGGTCTGGGCAAAGTGGCTCACACTTGTAACCCAGCATTTATGTATTTTTGGTAAAGATGATGGTCTTTCTTTCTTTCTTTCTTTCTTTCTTTCTTTTCTTTCTTTCTTTCTTTCTTTCTTTCTTTCTTTCTTTCTTTCTTTCTTTCTTTCTTCTTTCTTTCTTTCTTCTTTCTTTCTCTTTCTTTCTTCCTTTCCTCTTTCTTTTCTTTCCCTTTCTCTGTTTCTCTCTCTCTCTCTTTCTTTCTTTCCATCTCTTTTTTTTAAGATTAGGTCTCATTCTATTACTTGCTGGAGAGCTCTGGCCCTGCTCAGAAACATTCACTGGCTTGGACGACCCCTTCTTAACAAGAGTTGGGGTTGCATGCAAGGTCCCCCTCTGAGCAGATAACCCGACTTTTTGTCCCAGTCTGCCCTTCCCACCTCATCTATCAATCCCTAAGGCTATGCAGCCCCCAGCCCCACCAGGCCCTCAGATCACTGGAGCCTCCCCCACCTCCCCAAAGGCGGGACACTGATCCACTTCCACACCTCCAGCAGCTACTCAGAATCTCGTGTCAGTGCTGTGGTGTGGCTGTGGAAAGCCAGGGGCAGGGGGGTCAGGGTGGAAGTGACAGGAGGATGGACGGACACGATCCGGATTTGCAGCCTCGTGGAAATGAACTTAGTTCTCTCCATGCCTATTGCCACTTTTGAGGCCAAAGCCCCTACTGTCCTGCCTGGCTCACTGTACGATCCAACTTGGCTGCTTGCTTCTGGTGTCTCCCCACCAAAGAACCCTTCACACTTCTTCCTGCTCCATATTTCCAAGACACTGCTTTTGCAATTCCACTTCTCAATTCCACTCCTGTTTAAAAATGTTTCAGTGACTTGCAACTTGCCTACAGTAGTATGAAGCCTAACTTACTAAATTGTTGTTTAAAACCTTCTACAACCAGACCCCGACTGACCACCAAACGCTGTCGCCTTTTATTCCTCCAATGGTGCTTAAACTGGAAGATTCATACCCTAGGAGTGCGCATGTGTGGGATTGGGTTTGAAGCAATAAGGTAAAATCTTGTGTATCTTCATTCTAGAGGTGTCAATTTGCCAGATAACAATTACTTTAAAACATTGTTTTTATCCTAAAACAAACATGGCTGTTATATGGTAGAATGTAACATTTACAATAATTTCAAAATTAAGACTTTAAATGCCTTCTCAGTTCTGTACATGTACTGATTACCCTGACACCCCAGCAAAACTGAAGCTCTAGGCTGCTCTGGGCCAGAACAGGTGCCATGAGTGTGTGTCAAAGTAGCTGGACTTATCAGGGAAGGTCAAGGAAGACTGCCTGGAGGAGGTGATGTTTCTGCCACTAGCTTAGAGTTGACTGGGAGCTGGTAAGGTGAGGGGAAAGAAAATTACAGGCACAGGACAGCATGTCCAAAGGCCTGAGGTATTGTAGAGAAAGTCCCTGCTGGGGTCTGAGAGGGATCCAGCTTGCTGCATGAGGGGCAGGGAGAGGACAGCAGCCCACCCTGGCTCCTAAGACTTCCAACTCATAGCTTGGGTTGAGGGTACTGACACTCTTTCTCCTTTCTCTGCACGTTTCCCCATCCACAGACCTGAGCAGATGTGGGAGGCTGGGACTGGGGTTTACCTTGGTGGGGAGTTTCTGAAGAAGCAGCACCGGTGGGACTAGCTGCTGGGAATACCCAGGGCTCATCAAGAGTGCTCAGCAGATGCTCAGATGGTGTTTTGCTAAGTTAGCTGTTTCCTCTCTCTCTCTCTCTCTCACACACACACACACACACACACACACACACACACCCATACCTACAGACACACAGAGTGAATGAGGATGAGGATGACCTGAAGGAAGAACATGTACCTAAGGTAACATGCATGTCCTGGGCTGGTGGTGTGCTGGGGCCTGTGGCCCTGAACTTTCTACCCCTGGGGAGGAGGCTGGAGTCACTCCGGCCTCTTCATTCCTATGGATGAAAGAGGAGCTCCCGGCTCATGGTCTCTAGTTGCTCCCTTGCTGGCTAGGCTGGGCCCTGGGGAGACCTCTCCTGGGAGTGGGGCTCGGGCTTGTCACCCCAGGGCATTGAGGAGAGGCTGTTCTGGGCTGGCCTCTGAGTGGTTTTTGGCCCCACTGGGGGGTGGTGGTGGAAGGTGCGGGTAGGAGAGGCATGAGTGCCCTGCCCTTTGGGTCTCTCATGGTTTACTTCCCCCTGTCTGCGTTTCCGTTTGCATGGAGGGCTATGAGATGTATACAGTCTGACATTTCTCAAATTTAAATGTATTTGGTTTCACTGATTTATGACTTTTGTTTCCTGTCAGATGTAGATATTTTCTCTGTATTTTTCTCTTTGCCTCTCCTCATTCTTGTCTTAGAGGAGTAGAGAAAGAGTATTCTGCTCAGCCTCCCTCTTTCTCTTTGGGAGATGTATGAGAAACACCCCGACCCTGACAGAATGGGGACTCTTTTCCATGGTAAGTGTCACCATTCGGGAGCTAACGCTGTCCTGAGATTGGCAAACCCTCTCAGGTGGTTGATTGGAGGCTGGGTATGACTTGCAGAAGGAGCTACCTCTAAGACATTCCCTTGAACCTCTAGAGCTGAGGGTGGCTTGGTAACCCTTGGGCCCCTTGGTAGATGAAACCTGATGTGGGACATCACTGTCCTGCCTCAGCTTTGTGCATCTGGAACCAGGCTCCTTGGGCCTGGCGTGCCTTGATGTTAGAGAATACTTTGGGAGTTTTGGTCCCCTCTTTTGGGAGAAAAATACCCTTTCTCTTTCTCTGCCAGGTTTATTGCTTCTGTTGGACACACTCCCAGCTGGCCCAGTTTGTGCACAAGGTACAGAAGAGTTCCTTTGGCAAGAATGTCTGGCTGGCCTTTCTCAGTTCCCGATAGGTAAACAGGGGCCATCCTACTCCCTTCCCCTCACCTTTGTCCTCCTTGTCAAGGCCTGGAAGATGCTGGGTCTGTGGCAGGCTGAACAGTGCAAGGCGCAGCCCTTCCCTGGTCTGGCTGACAGATCACTGGAAGGAAAGGGATAGGTGGGCGGGGCAAGTCCACGTGTGTTGATTGAATGTCCACATTGTTTTCCACAGCAGCTGTACTAGTTTACATTCCCACCAGCAGTGTAGAAGTGTTCCCTGATCACTGTATCCATTATATTTATCATATATATTCATATATATATTTATATTCACTCCTTTTATGGCTGAGTAGTATTCCATCGTACACACACACACACACACACACACACGATGTATTATTCCATCCTGTAGTATTCTATCATGTGTGTATATATATATATATGATATGCATGTATATATACACACACATATGTATAATGAAATACTACTTAGCCATAAAAAGGAATGAATTAACAGCATTTGCAGTGACCTGGATGAGACTGGAGACAATTGTTCTAAGTGAGGTAACTCAGGAATGGAAAACCAAATGTTATATGTTCTCATGGATATATGGGAGCTAAGCTATGAGGATGCAAAGGCATAAGAAAGATACAGTGGACCTTGGGGACTTGGGGGGAAGAGTGGGAGGAGGGTGAGGGTAAAAAATGACAAATATGGTGCAGTGTATACTGCTCGGGTGATGAGGGCACCAGGTTCTCACAAATCTCCACTAAGGAACTCACTCATGTAACCAAATACCACCTATACCCCAATAACTTATGGAGAAATAAAATTTTGTAAGAGTGAGTGATGAAGCCATTCAGTTTTCCAGTTTTTCATTTTCATTTTTCATATGAGTATCCTTTTAACTGGAAACTTTTCTAGCAATAAAATTGCTTTTATTTTTGTTACCCCACCTCTACTCCTTAACCCTCACTTTAGATAGGATGGGTCAAGCCCATTTTTCCAGATGAGGAAACTAAGGGTCAGAGAGGTTACACAACTCTTCCAGAGTCACACAGCTGGGAAGTAGCAGCTCCATGAGCAGAAGCCAGGCTGCTTCCTGGTGCACCAGTGGTTTTCAGGGTGTTTTGTGCAAACTTTGGGGCCCTCCATGGCCACCTTGGGGGCATGAACAAGGCTAAGTGGGCGGGTGAAGGGTTTCCCTTCTTGCCCAGCCCTGCCCTTAGTTAACTCAGGAGTCAGGCCAGCCCCAGTTTCCTGTGTTTCATGTATTTGACTTTCCCTGTAAACTCTTGAGGAAAGCATCCATTGCTACAAGCTATCTCTGGAATGTCCCTACACACAGTCCAGGCAGGAAATAGAGGCACTGGTGTCAGGAGCTTAGTATTGGGCAGGAGAGGCTGTGGTAGGGGAGCCCAGCCCTGCTCAGATCCCCACATCTCCCATCACAGCTGGCAGAGCTGCCCTAACAGATGCTGCTGTAAGTGGCCACCAGTAGGCTGTGGGCATGCAGCTGCAGGCCAGGTGGTGATCACTGATGAGGTGCACACCCTGATCAGCTCCATCAAGGGCATGTACAGTGTGGAGGTCAGTGGCTCCCAAGTACATGGGCCTCCCCTCCCCAGGCCAGGGTCTGCCATGGGGCAAAGGGATATGAATGGTTCCTCTAGACACCTGAAACAGGAATTTTTCTGGAGGTGGAGCTTGCTGGAGGGTACACTGAGTCAGGGCAGTGACCTCATTGGAGGCTGACCATGGCTTTCCTGCACAACTCATAACTCTGGGAACCCCACTCCAATAGAGTGGCTCATTTCCCTACACCTCATCAGCCCCCATGCTCCTGAGTCCCTCCAGCCCTGGATACCAGCAGCCAGTTCTGTAAGGGAGATGGCATGAGCAAGGCAGGAGTCCCTCAGTTTCGGATCTTGTCATTATTGATATTGCCTAAAGGGGACTGAACTGAGGAATGCTCAAGATCAGCACAGGCCCCTCCTGCTGACCTATCATGCGCCATGCATGACATTGTGCCTCTGATTTTCACACTGACTCTGCTATGGGTGTGGTACTCCTGGTTTACATTGAGAACTTGGAGATTTGGAGATGGTTAAGCCATGTCTTAAGGTCATGCTGCTCATGAGTGTGGAGTTGGGGTGTACCCACTGGTTTCTGACCACGAGACCCCCATGGCATCTCATCAGCTCTACTGACCTGTGCCCAGGTTGAATTGAGGCCAGGATGTGAGGGTGAACCTGAACCATCACTCTATTGGTGCCAAGTTTTTTCTCAACCCAGTGGAAAGTGGCATTGAGAGTCAGGACTTGAGGGATTCAGCCTCTTGCTTTCCTCTAATCCACAGTGGACACTGGAGCAGAACTTCCCTTCCTTCTCCTCTCTCTCAGCTTCCACCAGCCTACAAGCCATGGAAACCCATACCTTTTGTCTTCACCCAGCCCCCACTTTTCCCCTTGCTGGCTTCCTGTGTGTCTGGGGTCAGCATCTTCTAGACGTATCTAAGAAGTCAGCAGCACAGCCCTCAGCTGCTCAACCAAAGCCTGATTTGTGTTCTCTCCCCAGCTCTGCCAGACCCATTTCCAGCTGTACATGGAGTGAAACAGGTGAGATGTAACCCTCTGAGGTAAAGGGACAGTCCCTCAGCCTCAGTGGCCCCTGTGTCAGCCTCTGAGAGGCAGCACTTTGGTCCTCTGGCCCGGGCTGCAGTGGGGTGGAGCCGTGTGCCGTTCATGTCCTGGGCACATCATGGTGTGTGCTATGCACAGACCTGGGAGGCTTCGGACTGACGGCTGGCTAGGAGGCCTGGGGCTGTGGCCAGCCTGCTTTCTGGGAAAAGATTTATAGTTTGTAACCCAGTTTCAGAGGCACTGGGCAGCAAAAGGCCTCTGCTGGGGCAGATGGGATGAGTCACCATTGGGGCACTACCACTTAATGTCCATTGGCTTCTCCTCAAGAAGCATTTGAAGGCCAAGAACCTGATGCACCTGAAGCAGATCCTGTATTTGCTGGAGAAGTTCATGCTCATGCTTTGGGGCAGAATCCTATCCCCTCCCCATGCTGACCTGCAGGGCTGCTTTTTTCCTTGGATGTCCTTCAGGACACCTCAGTTCTCTGTGGTTTTGTTTGTTTGTTTGTTTTTGAGACAGGATCTTGCTCTCTTGCCCAGCCTGGAGTGCAGTGGCACAATCTCAGCTCACTGCAACCTCCATGATTCTCCTGCCTCAGCCTCCCAAGTAGCTGAGACTACAGGCACGAGCCACCATGCCCAGCTAATTATTTGTATTTTTAGTAGAAACTGTGTTTCACCATGTTGGCCAGACTGGTCTTGAACTCCTGACCTCAAGTGATCTGCCTGCCTTGGCCTCCCAAAGTGCTGGGATTACAGATATGAACCACCATGTCTGGCCAATTCTCTGTGTTTTTAAGAAGGGTCTTGGTCATTGATTTAACAAATTCTTATATTTTATAGCTTAGCTGAGTTGTCTGACTCGAGCTTCTTTAGAACCATGGGTTCCTTGCCTGTGTTCTTTGCCCTTTTTATTTTGACAGACCCTACTCTGTGGGGATAGTAAGTATATAGCACCAGAAGAATGCATGGCATTTCCCTGAGAGGCGTAGTGCTGTGGGGTGTGCAGAGCACTTGCATATGCAGTTTTTCATGCTCTGTGAGAAAGCAGGGCCAGCATTTGGCCCTCATTGATAGATGCATAAACTAGTGCTCACAAGCCCAGCATGGGAGACTGGGATCTTACGGCTCCAGCTCCCATGCTACTGTGCATGATTCTGCTGCATCCCCTTTGTTTATCATGGGACAGCCCCTTGGAAGGCATCTGTGGAAACAGAAGCTGCAGAAAGTCTGTGGGAGCTTCTCCTGGTGGGAGCTGGTCTTGTGCTGCTGCTCTGAGCCTCCAGCCCTGCTTTGCCTCAGGCTCACCATGGGGTCTTGGCAGCTCCTGTGTGCTCCCATGCCCTGCATATGTTGGTCTGGCTGCTGTGTCCTGGCCTCCTGGAAGAAAAGTGAAAAAAAAGCATGAACTTACAGGGCTTTTGGTTCCATGTGCAGGTGATACAGACAGGAGACAGGGAAATACTGGATAGAAAAGAGTGGTTCCCTGGCAAAGGCTCCACCCTCAACCCTGAAGAACCACGGCCCTAAATAAGGACAAGCATATCCGGTTTTGTGCCCCAAAAGTTGCCTTTTGGCCCACCATTCCCTGCATCCTGCCCCCATATAAACCAAAGACCTTAGTGGATACACACACACAAGTGGCTGAATGCCAAGACCAGCAGACCAGCAATGACAGAACAACACAGCAGAGAAAGGTAGAAGAGGAGGGACATCTGGACACTAAGGGGAGTTTGGCAGAGGGCAGTAGGAGAAGAGTCTCACCCCTGGTAGCTCAACTCCAGGGGAAGACCACCTTCCTATTCCAACCCCTCTTCCGACTCCCTATCCATCTCACTGGGAGCCACATCCACCACTCAACAAAATATTGCACTTATCCTTTGAGCCCAAGTGTGATCCAATTTTTTTGGGAAACTGGGCAAGCATTCAGAATTCAGAAGGCTGTCACACTGGCCCTCTGCCCTTCAAATAAGGCAGAGGGTCAATTGAGCTGATGAACAACATGATTAACAACACAAGCGGCTTGCAGACAGCACACTGAAAGAGCTTTGTAACACATGCCCACTTGGGCTTCAGGAGTCAAAGACACCCACCTCTAGACCCTGCCATGGGCCAAAGCCCAAAAGTGCTTGCCCCAGCCTCTGCATCTGCCCATCTGCATGCTCCCCCTAGGGGTTTGAGCAGTGGCGGTGAGCCAGTAGGTGAGCCACCCCCATTACACATTCTGCGAGGGGAGTTGGGGAACTCCCATTTCACAGGCATGTGAGTCAGGTATGGGAGGCTCCTGGACCACCTGCCCTCTCAGTGTATCATTTGCATGCTGCAAACAGCAAAACAAAATCACTCAAATATGGATGCTCTTCTTACTTGATGTGCACAGTGTGAAGGGAAAGAAGATAGTGAAGGGGGGCCAGAAGACCACCATCCTGACCTGTTTGGATTCTCCTTTTTATGGAATATTAAGCAAAAACCCAATACACAGAGCCTCTCACAGACAGGTAAGAGAGTTGCTGTCGGAGGAACCAGAGCTGATCTGAACCACTTCTGAGCTTAACCCTGGGACTGAAAGCTGAGGGCTCATAGCGAAGCTCCCAAGGCCCTTCATGTGTTTGCTCTTAGGGATGGAGCTGAAGAATCAATGCCTCTCTCTTCCAGAGCCAGATCGACAACATCAACCCGTTCACCTTTCCACATTTCACATCCAGTTTCCTTGTTATCACTACCTGGGCAGAGTACTGTGTTAAGACTGTGGATGGAAGAAAAAGCAAATTGCTTCTGTCCTCAAGCCATCTGAGGATTTAAACAGACGTGTAATTACTTAACCCTTCATGCAGCGTGCCTGCAAGACAAAAGTCACCTTCCTCTAGAAGGAAGGCCACAGGGATGGGTGAGAAAGCCACCTTGCCTGGTGCCTCATAGCACAGGTGATGACCCCAGATCCTCACCGCCTCCCTCCCTCTTCAAACACAACCTCCCTTGGTCTTTTGGACAGAAGCAGGATGTTGATTTGTTCTGTTCTGTGTGACCCCTCCTTCATATTCCAACTTGGGCCTTGGGTCTGGCTGCAGCCTCAGACTCTTGTTTACTCCAGGCCTGCATACCTGGCACTCCCCCAGGGAGAGCCTGGCCACTGGTGCCTGAACCCTAACCTCGTGACTCGAGTCAGCAACAGTAGTAGCCCCCGGGGATGGGGTACGGCCTGCATTTCAGGTGGTATGCTAGGCAGAGTGGCTCTGAGCTGGAATATTCTATGGTCCTTGGCAAAGAGAGGAAACCGAGGCCCAGGGAGGTGACTTTGGGAGCATGGCGTGCACAGGCTTTCCATGAGTGAGCCAACAGCAAATGGTGGAGCCAGCCTCCAAACCTGGCTGTGCTGATTCCAGGCCTTGTGTTCCTCCTATCCTGGCTGCCTTTATCCTTGAAGTCAGCTCCTCCTGAATTACCCATATGGGTCATTGTCACTGCCATCATCCCTCTCAGACAGGCTGGATCCAGGTCATCTTTGATGCCTTTCTGCCCTTGTGTCCCACACACCTGTGACAGCCGCCAGGTAGTCCTGCATTCCAACACTTCTCCCACCGCTGGGATGTGGCCACAGGTGCTCCTTCCCTTGCCTTCCCTCTGCCCCTCTTGCTTTCCTTCTCCCCACTTCTACCCATGGGCCTAATCACCCACCATTGGGAGAATCTTTGTTAAAGGCCATCAGTCATTTTAGAAACCTATAAAGACTCCAAACTTTTCATGTCTGCATCCCAAGCTAATAAGATCTGTCACCAAACCACATGCATTGGGACCATTAACTGAACCGCACTGCCCCTGCCTGTGAGCAGGCCCCAGGCTTCACCTTCTCTGTGCCTTTTCTCACAGGAGTGCCTTTCTTAAACTCTTAATTTTTCAAGGCCCAGTTTAGATGCTGTCACCTGGAAGGAAAGCCAAGGGGGCATACATTTTCCTGAACAACCTTAGAGAAACGTGAAAGCCCAAGAGACATGTTAGAGAAGAGCATCTTCCTGACTTGGGAGGGCACTGTGTTGTGGGCAGGAGCAGTAGAGAGGAGTGGCATTGGAGAGGAATGACATCTTGGCAGCAAGGGGCTTAGAATGCCTTGGAAGGTGGGAGTGGATCACGCTTCCTGGGTGGTGGAGGTGGCATGGCTCCAGTGATGGCCAAAGGCTTCCTGTGGAGTGACTGTGGGCACAGCGGGCTGTTGAGGAGCAGGAGAGCAAGGGCTTGGCCTCTGACTGCACCATTTGCACTAAGAAATTTGCCTCTTTCAAGGCCTACGAGAACCACCTCAAGTCCCGGCAGCACATTGAGCTGGAGAAGAAGGCCGTACAGGCCGAGAATCAGAAAGTCAAGATGATGAATGAAAAGAACTTGGAGAAAGGAATGGGCTGGGACGGTGTGGACAAGGATGCCATGAACACAGCCATCCAACAGGCTGTCAAAGCCCAGTCATTCATGTCTCCCAGGGAGGTGCCCCCAGCGCTTGAAAGGAGGCCACGAGTGCCATTACTATGGGTACTGGTGGCCGTGAAACCCATGACTGAGACCCAAGCGAGAAACCACCCCAGCTCCAGTGGTTTGAACAGCAGGTGAAGAAGTTGGCAAAGCATCAGGAGGAGGATAGTGAGGAGGAGGAAGGGGACCTGGATGGAGACAATTGGGAAGATACTGATTCTGATGAAGTATTGGAATGTGAGGATACTGAAGCAGTGGATAATGCAGTGGAGCAGGGTGCAGAGGAGAAAGGCTGGGGAAAGCCCACCCCTTGGTGCCGTCCCTACTATGGACTGCTTATTTTGTTCCCATCATTCCAGCTCACTCATGAAAAATGTGGCTCCTATGACCAAGTCCACAGTTTCTTTATTCTTGATATAGAATATCTTAGAGATATTAAGGGACTGATTAAATACTTGGGAGAGAAAGTTGGTGTTGGAAAGATTTGCTTGTGGTGCAATGAGAAAGGGAAGTCCTTCTACTCCACAGAAGCTGTACAGGTGCATATGAATGACAAAAGCCACTGTAAGCTCTTCACAGATGGCGATGCTGCTTTGGAATTTGCAAACTTCTATGATTTTAGGAGTAGCTACCCAGATCACAAGGAAGGGGAGGACCCTAATGAGACTGAGGAGTTGCCTTCAGAAAAGAACTTGGAATATGATGATGAAACCATGGAATTGATTCTGCCTTCTGGAACCAGAGTTGGTCATCGATTTGGCTTGTCAAGATCTGTAGCAGTTACTGAAAATCAGAAAGCCGTGGGCCAAGTACTTCAGCAGTACAGAGACCTGGGATGGTCTGGCAGCACAGGAGCAGCTCTTATACGAGAGCCAGACATGCAGGATGTGCAAAGGATGAAGTCAAAATGGACGCTGAAGACAGGAATGAAGAACAATGCCACCAAGCAGATGCACTTTCAGGTCCAAAGTGAGATTCTGAGAGTCTGCTGGGACTGAGTGATTATCTCCTGCCCAGGTTTCCTCCTTGTCCTGAGGACCAGTGAAAGCCAGATCATATGAGAGACCCTTTTTCTGCTACTCCATTAATTCTGACCTAATAATAAAAGTTAGAATCACTAAAATTAAAAAAAAGTCAGCAGAAGAGAAAAAATAGAAGACTAAAAATTAATCACACTAAAGACAGAATAAAGAAAAAAAGAAAGAGAAGCAGACAGAAAACAAATAGCAACAGGATACACTTAAACCTAGTCATTTCAATAATTACATTTAATATAAAAGGACCCAGGCTTCATGATTCATGCCTCTAATCACAGTGCTCTGGTAGCTGAGCTGGGAGGATGATTTGAGACCAGGTGTTTGAGACCAGCCATGACAACATAGTGAGATCCTATTTCTGCAATAATAATAATAATAATTAAATAATAAAAAATTAGCCAGGCAAAGTGCCATGTCCCTTCAGTCCTAGCTAATCGGGAGGCTGAGATGAGAGGATTCTTTGAGCCTAGAAGTTCAAGGTTACAATGAGCTATGATTGTGCCACTGCAGTCCAGCCTGTGTAACAGAGCCAGATTCTTTCTTTCTTTTTTCTTTTTTTCTTTTTTTTTGAGACGGAGTTTCACTCTTGTTACCCAGGCTGGAGTGCAATGGCACGATCTCGGCTCACCGCAACCTCTGCCTCCTGGGTTCAAGCAATTCTCCTGCCTCAGCCTCCCAAGTAGCTGGGACTACAGGCATGCGCCACCATGCCCAGTTAATTTTTGTATTTTTAGTAGAGACGGGGTTTCACCATGTTAACCAGGATGGTCTCAATCTCTTGACCTCGTGATCCACCAGCCTCAGCCTCCCAAAGTGCTGGGATTACAGGCTTAAGCCACCATGCCCGGCCAGAGCCAGACTTTCTAATACATAAATAAATATAGAAAGACTGAATATTTCCAATATTTTTTTGGAGACGGAGTCTTGCTCTGTCTCCAGTCTGGAGTGCAGAGGTGTGATCTCAGCTCACTGCAACCTCAGCCTCCCAGGTTCAAGTGATTCTCCTGCCTGAGCCTCCAAAGTAGCTGGGACTACAGGTGTGTGCCACCATGCCCAGCTAATTTTTACATTTTTAATAGTGACAGGGTTTCACCATGTTGGCCAGAATGGTCTCGATCTCTTGATCTTGTGATCAGCCCGCTTCAGCCTCCCAAAGTGCTGAGATTATAGGTGTGAGTCACAGTGCCTGGCCCCTAGAGTTTGTTGATTCTTTATTCTGCCTGCTCAAGTCTGCTTTCAAAACACTCTATTGCTTTTTTTATTCTAGTTACTATACTTTTCAACTCCAAAATAACTTCTGATTTCTTTTTAGGTTTCTATCTTTTTATTAATATTTTTATTTTATTTATACATTGTTTTCTTGATTTTCCCCATGTCTTCCTTTGGTTCCCTGAGCACCTTTAAGACCATTATTTAAAAATCTTTATCTACTGGATCTGCCAGCAGATCATTTTCAGGAACAGTTTCTGTTTATTTGTCCTTTTGAGCAGGTCATATATTCCTGTTTCTTTTCATTCCTTGAGATTTTTCTTGAACACTGAACATTTGAATCTAACAATATGAAACTGTGGAAATTTGATTCTCCCACTTCCTCAAGGTTTGCTGGTTTTATTCTTATTTTTATTTGTTTTATTCTTATAGACTATCTCCTTTTAGTGGCTTGGTCTGAGGTATAAACTTAATGTTTTTTTAACTCATTTCCAAACCTGTAACTTCTAGACATGATAACTTTCTAAATGCTAGTCTTCATACCTTGTCTCCAAAAGTTAAAAGAGGGTGGGGGAGAGTGAGAGGACTGGGGCACTGGCTCTTTTAATTTCATGAAACTCACTTCAGCCAGTGGGGAGGAGATTTCAACAATGAAGGCAAGTACAAAGACAATGGCCAGTAATTATTTATGTGCACTTCTGTAATCAGAAGCAATAATCAGCAATCAGAGCAAAAATCTCTTATATTTGGAGGACAGTGTCCTTTTTGCCACTCTGTTTTCCTCAAGCTGTGTGTAGATTGTTTCAGGAACACATGGTGTCTGCTATGGGTTGTTGGGTCAGAGATGGGTAGCTGCTACTGTCCTAAGAGCAGTAAGTGACTGAAATTAACTGCAATTGATTATCCAAGCTTTCTTTCAGAAGTTACAAGTCTTTAACAGACTTCAGAATTCCAAAGCAGTAACAGATAAATTCTGACAGTATAATTATTCTCTAGTTGTGAAGACAGATTTTAGGTACTTCTTTACACTTCCATATTTCCAGACTCTTCTTCATGTGCTTGCTTTTAATATGTAACACTCCGAAAGCAAGTTACATCATATTATAAAAATATTTACATAGGATTTTGATGAAAATGAGATCTCCTTAAGTCAGGGCTTACTGATGCAAAGTCATTTTATGAGAGTAAATTGAGCACATGCTGAAGATATGTAATTTTCTTTTTTGGAAAATGTAAAACATACATAAATATTATTTTAAAACAAAATATTAGAACACAAATAGTTTAATATTTACCATTTAATATGGGATAAAATAATTCCTGAGTGTTAATTAAATCATGGCAAAAAATGCTAAACTTACTTATACTCAGTCCAACATGCTTGTACTTGTGTTTTTCTAAAGAGGTAGCAAATCACTTATGCGTATTAGTTTTACAATGATTTCACCTTCATCACTTTCTAGTTTCATTACATTGCATAAGTTGCAATATGTCTTTGAGTCAGTTCCTCACAATATAGTCTATCTATATTGGATGTAAGGCATCTGTAGTAATCTGCTTCATTCACTAGATCCTTCAAATAAATTAAAACAAAAATAATATAAAAATCACTACCATTGTCTTTAGAACACAAGCATGAAGCAGTCAACTTTCATGATCTGGCTAATTTCATTTGTTTTAAATATCCATTCTCCAACAATATGTAGATATTACCTTTTCAGAAATTTGTGTTTACTCTCAAAATTTTTATTTAATGCCCCTTTCTAAAATGAATTTTAATTGTTTTATATATGTCTGATCTTACCTTCTAGTTTATTAGACCTTGAGAACAAAGGCAGTGCCTCACCTAACTTCAGAATGTTGAATGTGCAACAAATACTTTACCTAACATATTAAAAACTTGAGTTAAATGAGGATTTAAATAATTATTTTATTTTTCTAATGCCACAGATAAACTGTAGATACTAACAGTTTAGTTTAAGTGATTTATTCAAGTTCAGGCAGATTTTTAGAGAAAAAAATAAAAGTAATGTTCTCCTAAACTTTCAATTCAATACCACTCCATATAATTGGCCTGATGATTTTCAAAGTCTTTTGAAATATAGCAAGCTTACTGTGCCCAAGTAACTTCAACTAAATGAAGTTGTCCATCTTCTGACAAATGATGACTATAAAGTAATAAATAGTATTATGTTTAACATGTGTTCACTGTTAAGCATACATTTAGGCCTCATGTATATACTGGGTTTACATACATTCTATTGACACCCTGATTGAACATACCATTATCCTGCCTTGTTTCCACTACAAAATAACCTGCTCGCTGGTCCTCTTGCATCCCATGGGCCTGTTTCTTCCTAATTAGTTCTCCATGCCACAACCAAAATGAATTATTTCAATATGAAAATCCAACACATCACTGCCACCACTTTTACTACCCCTCCACCTCTTATGTCAATGCTACTCCATCATTCCTAGGGAAAGACATGGTTTCTAAACACCCTTATAATGGATTTTAAAGTTCACCATCTTACCACTACCTAGACATAAAGTTTCTCAACCTCAGCATCATTGACATGTTGACCTTGATAATTCTTTGTTGTGGAGGGTCCTTGTATTTTTCTATTTAACTTTTACTCTTTCGTCAGATATGAGCTTAAATATCACTTGCTCAGGGGATATCAATCTAGTCTACTTGTCCTCGAAATCCAATCCATCTCACATATGCATGGAAAATACTAGGAATATCTCCTTCATAGCATGTGTCATAATTGCAAATCTATATTTGTGTGGTTATCTGATGAGTGATTTTCTCCAGGAGTGTGATATTGTACACTGTACATATATTTGGTCTTTGTCCCCATTTCCTGGCATGCAACTCCTAAAATTCTTGGAATCTTGAAGTAATTTTTGTGTATGCTACTGAGGGACTGATGACTGGTAGCTGTTAGGTAGCCTCAGGATGGGACTGGTCACCAGAAAGACCAAGGCATGACTAGAGGATTAGAACTTTCAAACTCACCCGTGGCTTTCAGGGAGGAGAGAGTGGCTAAAAGTTAACTTAATGGCCAAGGACTGATGGTTTAATTACATGTCTATATAGTAAGGCCCTTATAAAAACACAAAAAGACTGCATTAGGAGGGCTTCTGTAAAGATGAACACATAAAGTTTCCTGGAAAGGGCATGGAAGCTCTGTGCCCCTTCCCATGTAACTTGCCCTGTGAATTTCTATGTCTATATCCTTTGTAATATCCTTTATAATAAACAAGTAAATACATTTCTCTGATTTCTGTGATCCACTCCAGCAAATTAATTGAACATAAAGAGAGTTCATGGGAACCCCAACCTGAAGCCAGGTTGGTTGGAAGTTCTGGAGGTCTGCACTGATGACTAGTGTCTGAATGGGGTAGTCTTGAAGACTGAGTCCTCTGTCTATGAGATCCAATCCTAGTCCAGATATATAGCATCAGAATTGAATTAAATGACAGCTGGTTTCCACTGCTTGATATGTGGGGGAAACCCCTCCCAACATTTAGTCACAGAAGGTTATGTTGATTATTGTTGTTGTCTGAGAAAATGGAAATAACATGTTGAGTGTTGCTTTTTTGGCACACAATGAGGTTAATTCCTTTTTCCCCCTATTTTGTAATCTCCAGTACCTGAGAAGTTGTGGGCACATAGTAGCGCTTAATAAGTATATGTAGAAAGAATTAAGAGATGTGACTTAATTTTCTCTATGAAGTAGATACTATTATTAATTTCATTTTAATGATACAAATGTTACAGAATTTTTCAAAAGTCACATCTAAAAGTAATGGCACAGCAAGAATTAAAGTTATTTAATGCCAGACCCAATATGCTTAGCCCCAGTATTCTTAGAGACTTGCCTGAAAAAATCACTTTTAGAAAATGACTTTTGATACATTTGTTTTATTTCTGGTCCCTGTGTATTTCTGAGCACATACTAAAGACTAAATGCATCAGGGTTGGAGATGATCAGTGATTCAGCTGAAAACCATTCTGGCAGAAGAGAGATGAGCACATAAAGGTATGTGTAACAATTGCCAAGTGTATGAAATCACTTTCTTTGAAAGAGCTCAATAGAAAGCCATTTGAACTGGAGTTCTGGGAAAAAATTATTGGTTTGCCATAGTCCTCAATTGAAATCAAAATAGCCAGTTCTTTTGTGTATTTAGATGTGTCAGTAAGAAGCATAAGCGGTGTTAACAATTTTACTTGCTTATTAGATCTTTAATGATCTTGGCCCCAGGTGCAATGCTTCATCAACACCGGTAAGAAAAACAACCCCAGGTTAACTGAAGGAGTGCCTTCAGAAAAACCTGCTTTCATTTATTTGAATACTTGGAAAGAAACATCAATCTTAGCCTTTTTAATGATATCGAATTAATGTTCTTTTTTTAAACTTATCTCCTTTTAAAAACTCATTAAGTCAGCAGGGCATGGTGGCTCACACCTGTAATCCCAGCACTTTGGGAGGCTGAGGTGGGTGGATCACCTGAGGTCAGGAGTTTGAGACCAGCGTGACCAACATGGAGAAAACCCCTCTCTACTAAAAACTCCAAAAATTAGCTGGTTGTAGTGGTGCATGCCTGTAATCCCAGCTACTCGGGAGGGTGAGGCAGGACAATTGCTCAAAACCTGGAGGCAGAGGTTGTAGTGAGTTGAGATCACACCATTGCACTCCAGCCTGCACAACAAGAGTGAGACTCCATCTCAAAAAAAACAACAACAACAACAACAACAAAAAAAAAAACAACCTCAATAAGTCTTTTGTAACTTGTCCTTTCTTCAAAACAGTAACATTGACTAAAGTATGGCAATTTAATACTATTTGTCAAAACTACTAAATGGTTCAAAATATAGACAATGTGTGTCATTGTAGCATGTTACTATGTTCAACTCATTTAGTACACCAGGTATCACAAAATAGTGAATAACTTTCAGTGCTGAAAAATACAGTAATTAGCATATGTTTATACATACTTTCAGCAATAGTACTTATTAAAGATGATAATTAAACACCTGTGAGATGTATGCCACTTTTCTGACAACAGCCACACATACCATTCCAATCTAATACTATATATAAGATAAAATATTCAATTATTTTGATGACATATACAAGGAGGACATAATCTCTGGATTGAGTTTCTTAGTGGAGTCTGTGTTCCCCATACAAATCTCCTCAAATAAGGATTTCTTTTGCTAATACATTATTCAATGTATTCTATAATTATTACCAACTCGCTGAAAAGTAATTTACCACAAATGTCAAGTCAGCAACATACATTTGAAAGCCAATTTTATATTTACTAAATATTATGAAAAAGCCATTAAATGAATAAAAATAATAGTTTTAGTGCCCAGTTAACAGCACTGAATTTAAAAAATCACTCTTAAGTATTAATTTAAACATCAAATAAACATCTTCCCATAACTACTTTTATGATGATTCTAAATAAATGGATTCACTTCTTAGGCAGTTTACTAAGGATTCCACTGAATATCACATCTATGTCAAAATAATACTGATGAATAAATGCATCAGCACTGAGATCTTTATTTTATTTTTTAAAATTTTTATTGCATTATAGGTTTTGGGGTACATGTGCAGAACATGCAAGATAGTTGCATAGGTACACACATGGCAGTGTGTTTTGCTGCCTTCCTCCCTTTCACCCACACTTGGCATTTCTCCCCAGGCTAACCCTCCCCAGCTCCCCCATGCTGTCCCTCCCCCATTCCCCCCAATAGACCCCTGTGTGTAGTAGACCCCATCCCTGTGTCCATGTGTTCTCATTTTTCTCACCTGCCTATGAGTGAGAAATGCGGTATTTCCCTTTCTGTTCTTGTGTCAGTTTGCTGAGAATGATGTTCTCCAGATTCATCCATGTCCTTACAAAGGACACAAACTCATCATTTTTCATTGCTGCATAATATTCCATGGTGTATATGTGCCACATTTTCCCAGTCCAGTCTATCATCGTTGGGCATTTGGGTTGGTTCCAGTTCTTTGCTATTGTAAACAGTGCTGCAATGAACATTTGTGTGCATGTGCCCTTATAGTAGAAAGATTTATAGTCCTTAGGATATATACCCAGTAATGGGATTGCTGGGTCAAATGGAATTTCTATTTCTAGGTCCCTGAGGAATCACCACACTGTCTTCCACAATGGTTGAACTAATTTACACTCCCACCAACAGTGTAGGAGTGTTCCTATTTCTCCATATCCTCTCCAGCATCTGCTGTCTCCAGATTTTTTAATGTTCGCCATTCTAACTGGCGTGAGATGGTATCTCAATGTGGTTTTGATTTGCATCTCTCTAATGACCAGTTATGATAGCATTTTTTCATGTGTTTGTTGGCTTCATGTGTGTTTTCTTTTGTAAAGTGTCTGTTCATGTGCTTTGCCCATTTTTGAATGGGCTTGTTTGTTTTTTTCTTGTAAATCTGTTTGAGTTCTTTGTAAATTCTGGCTATAAGCCCTTTGTCAGATGGGTAAACTGCAAAGATTTTTTCCCATTCTGATGGTTGCTGATTCACTCTGGTGACTGTTTCTTTTTCCGTGCAGAAGCTGTGGAGTTTGATTAGGTCCCATTTGTCTATTTTGGCTTTTGTTGCCAATGCTTTTGGTGTTTTGGTCATGAAGTCCTTGCCTACTCCTATGTCTTCAATGGTTTTGCCTAGATTTTCTTCTAGGGTTTTTATGGTGCCAGGTCTTATGTTTAAGTCTTTAATCCATCTGGAGTTAATTTTAGTGTAAGGTGTCAGGAAGGGGTCCAGTTTCTGCTTTCTGCACATGGCTAGCCAGTTTTCCCAACACCATTTATTAAACAGGGAATCCTTTCCCCATTGCTTGTTTTTTTTTTTTCAGGTTTATCAAAGATTGTATGGTTGTAGATATGTTGATTTGCCTCCGATGCCTCTGTTCTGTTCCATTGGTCTATATCTCTATTTTAGTACCAGTACCATGCTGTTTTGATTACTGTAGCCTTGTAGTATAGTTTGAAGTCTGGTAGTGTGATGCCTCCCACTGTGTTCTTTTTGCTTAGAATTGACTTGGCTATGCGGGCTTTCTTTTGGTTCCATATGAAGTTCATGGTGGTTTTTTCCAGTTCTGTGAAGAAATTCAATGGTAGTTTAATGGGGATAGCATTGATTGTGTAAGTTACTTTTGGCAGTATAGCCATTTTCACGATACTGATTTTTCCTAACAACGAATATGCAATGTTCCTCCATCTGTTTTTGTCCTCTCTTATTTCGTTGAGCCGTGGTTTGTAGTTTTTCTTGAAGAGGTCCCTTGCATTCCTTGTGAGGTGTATTCCTAGGTATTTTATTTTCTTTGTAGCAATTGTGAATGGCAGTTCGTTCTTGATTTGGTTTCCTTTAAGTCTGTTATTGGTGTATAGGAATGCTTGTGATTGTTGCACATTGATTTTATATCCTGAGACTTTGCTGAAGTTGCTTTTCAGTTTCAGGAGTTTTTGGGCTGAGGTAATGGGGTCTTCTAGGTATACTATCATGTCGTCTGCAAACAGAGATGATTTGGCTTCCACCTTTCCTATTTGAATACCCTTTATTTTTTTTTCTTGCCTGATTGCTCTGGATAAAACTTCCAGTACTGTGTTGAATAGGAGTGGTGAGAGAGGGCATCCTTGTCTGGTGCCAGATTTCAAAGGGAGTGCTTTTTCTTAAAAAATCACCCTATGAAAGAGACTAGTGATTATTCTTCACATGTGCATTATGCAAAGAGGTTGTGTATGAGTGTACATATCAAATATTCTCCTGACTGTCACCAAGGTGTGTATTATTCAGGGAGGTGCTTAATTTGTGGCTTTCTTAAACAGGGTCCTGACTACCCCACAGCAGTTTATTATTGACTGAAGCTCTGAATGAGATGCCATATGAAATAAACTCTTGACTATTGCCCCAATGTGCATTATTTAGTAAGGCTCTAAATGAGTGATCTTATGGAATACAATCCTGACAATTCCCCGGTCTGTATCATTTAGTAAGATACTGAATCAGTGGACATATGAAACAGGATTCTGACTATTACCATGGCGTGCATTATTCACTGAGGCTCTGGGTGGCCATATGAAAAAGACTCCTAATATTCACTGAGTTTTCCTCATGTGTGCATTATTCACTGATTCTCGGAGTGGCCTTATGAAATAGATTTCTGACTCTTCCACAAGTGCATATTATCAACTGGGGCTATGAATGAGAGTCCAAATGAAGTAGACTCCTGGCTACTACACAGGTGTGCAATATTCACCAAGGCTTTGAATAAATGTCCATCGGAAATAGACTCCAAATTATTCTTTCGGTGTGTATTATTTAGTGAGAATCAAAATATGTGGCTATATTAATTAGATTCATTACTATCCCACAGGTGCGTTACTCACTCAGGCTTTAATTTTGTTTCCATACAAAATAGACTGGTGTCTGGTCCACAGGTGTGAATGATTCACTGAGGCTCTAACTGAGTGGCCATATGAAGTAGACTCTTAACTCTTCCCCAGGTGTGTAGTATTAAATGAGACTAAAGAAGTCAGCATCAGAAAAAACTCCTGACTATTCCACAGGTGTGCATTATAACAGAGACTCTCAATGTGTGGCCATTTGATGTAGATTCTTGACCATTTCCCAGTGGTGTATTATTCACTGAGGCCCTGAACGAGTGGCCATATGAAAGAGATTCCTGGGGAAGCGGCAAGATGGTGTTATAGAGGCGACTCAGGATTGCAGCTCTCAGTGAAGTCACAGAGGGTGAGTTTTAGCCGCATTTTCAGACGGTCTTTTTTTGCCCACAGAACGTTGAAAGTCCCAGGTGTGGGAGAGACATGGGATGGGATGCTTGCACAGCTGGCTCACGTGGCCAGTTGGGCCAGGCCGGCACCACAGCACAGGGGTACCTGGCACAAAACTCACTGGTCTGGGTGCCCTGTTAAACTGGAAATCTGAGATTTAGAAGGGCAGATTGGCATGTCCATCTGATTGAACGGGACTTGGACAATGAGCCAGACCAGGATATTCCTAGGAAACGTGATTTGAGCCAGTGCAGTGGGCAGCGGCATGGGAGATTGCATGGATCCCAGTGCCCTATTGGCAGGCTACTGAGGCACCAGTGAGAGAGTAAACCATTCAGCTTTGGGAAAGGAAGAGAGAGAGAGAGAGAGAGGATGGACTCTGAGGCAGGGAGCTGAGTGATCAAGCCCAGTGGGTCCCACCCTCATGGGGACAAGCAGAGTGGAGACTGGAGGCAGGCAGGGCTGAGAATCTTGCTGCCAGCACCTAGGACGGTGCAGCCCAGTGTGGGAGGGGCTTCCACTACAGACGCAATCCGTTCCTACTGAAGTACCGCCCAGGGCTGATGCAGCCTGCCATTGCCGAGGCAGCCTGCCATAACAGAGAGACTCCACCAAGAGGGCAAAGCATGCCACAGCGGAACACAGCCTGTGGCAGCAGGGTGTACCCACACTAGCAGGGTGGAGCCCCAGCAGGCAAATAGTGAATAGACTGCCACTTAGTGGGGCAGGACACTGCAGCAGATACTCATAAAGAAAGCCCCAACTCCCTGAGACAGAGCATCTAAGGGGAAAAAAAGGGGGGCTTATGAGTTCTGTTCCAGCAGGCATAAACATATCCTCCAAACATCCCTGAATGAACAACGGAGCTCACAGCTCAGCACTGGAGCTCCTATAAAGCACAGACCATCACCTCAAGCAGCTCCCTGACCCCTGTATATCCAAAGAGTCACCCCAAAAAAGGACTAATCAGACTGACATTTGGTGGGCATCATTCTGGAACAAAGATAAGAGAAGAAGAAACTGGTATCATCCCTCATTGTTTCACAGCTGCTACAGGCGTACCCCAGACAAGCAGGGCCTGGAGTGGACCTCAGCACTCATACAGCAGAGGGGCTAGATCATTACAAGGAAAACTAACTAAGAGAAATACTTCATCATCAACAATCTGGGCATCCACTCAGAGACCCAATTGAAAAATCAGCAACAACTAAGATGACAGGTGAATAAACCCATAAAGATGGGAAGAAACCAGCGCAAAAGGAGGAAAACACCTGAAACCAAAACACCTCACCTCCTACAAAGGACCAAAACTCCTCACCAGCAAGGGAACAAAGCTGGACGGAGAATGAGTGTGATGAAATGACGGAATCAGACTTCAGAAAGTGGATAATGAGAAACTTCAGTGAGCTAAAAGAACATGTTCTAAATCAGTGCAAAGGAACTCAGAACCTTGAAAAAAGATTTGAGAAAAAGATTCGAGGAAATGATAACAAGAATGGACAACTTAGAGAGGAATATGAATGAATTGAAAGAGCTGAAAAAAAATAGCATGAGAACATCGTGAAGCATGCACAAGTTTCAACAGCCGAATTGACCAAGCAGAAGAAAGAATATCAGAAGTTGAAGATCAACTCAATGAAATAAAATGAGAAACCAAGATTAAAGAAAAAGCAAAAAGGAATGAACAAAATCTCCAAGAAATGTGGGACTATGTGAAGAGACCCAACCTACATTTGATAGGTGTACCAGAATGTGATGAAGAGAATGAATCCAAGCTGGAAAACACTCTTCAGGATATTATCCAGGAAAATTTCCCCAACCTAGCAAGACAGGTCAATACTCAACTCCAGGAAATACAGAGAACACCACAAAGATACTGCAAGAAGAGCAACCCCAAGGCACATAATCGTCAGATTCACCAGGGTTGAAATGAAGGAGAAAATACTAAGGGCAGCCAGAGAGAAAGGTCGGTCACCCACAAAGGGAAGCCCATCAGACTCACAGCAGATCTCTCGGCAGAGACTCTACAAGCCAGAAGAGAGTGGGGCCAATATTCAACATCCTTAAAGAAAAGAACTTTCAACCCAGAATTTCATATCCAGCCAATCTGGGCATCCACACAGAGACCCAATTGAAAAATCAGCAACTACTAAGACGACAGGTGGATAAATCCATAAAGATGGGAAGAAACCAGCGCAAAAGGAGGAAAACACCTGAAACCAAAACACCTCACCTCCTACAAAGGACCAAAACTCCTCACCAGCAAGGGAACAAAACTGGACGAAGAATGAGTGTGATGAAATGACAAAATCAGACTTCAGAAAGTGGATAATGAGAAACTTCAGGGAGCTAAAAGAACATGTTCTAAATAAATACAAAGAAACTAAGAACCTTGAAAAAAGATTTGAAAAAAGATTCGAGGAAATGATACCAAGAATGGACAACTTAGAGAGGAATATGAATGAATTGAAAGAGCTGAAAAACACAACACGAGAACTTCGTGAAGCATGCAGAAGTTTCAACAGCCGAATTGACCAAGCAGAAGAAAGAATACCAGAAGTTGAAGATCAACTCAATGAAATAAAATGAGAAACCAAGATTAAAGAAAAAAAGTGCAAAAAGGAATGAACAAAACCTCCAAGAAATGTGGGACTATGTGAAGAGACCCAACCTACATTTGATAGGTGTACCAGAATGTGATGAAGAGAATGAATCCAAGCTGGAAAACACTCTTCAGGATATTATCCAGGAAAATTTCCCCAACCTAGCAAGACAGGTCAATACTCAACTCCAGGAAATACAGAGAACACCACAAAGATACTCCGCAAGAAGAGCAACCCCAAGGAACATAATCGTCAGATCCACCAGGGTTGAAATGAAGGAGAAAATACTAAGGACAACCAGAGAGAAAGGTCAGGTCACCCACAAAGGGAAGCCCATCAGACTCACAGCAGATCTCTCGGCAGAGACTCTACAAGCCAGAAGAGAGTGGGGGCCAATATTCAACATCCTTAAAGAAAAGAACTTTCAACCCAGAATTTCATATCCAGCCAAACTGAGCTTCATAAGTGAAGGAAAAATAAAATCCTTCATGAACAAGCAAGTACTCAGAGATTTTGTCACCACTAGGCATGCTTTACAAGAGCTCCTGAAAGAGGCACTACACATAGAAAGAAACAACCAGTACCAGCCATCCTAAAAGCATACCAAATGCTAAAGAGCATCAACAAAATGAAGAATCTACATGAACCAATGGGCAAAACAGCCAGCTAGCATCAAAATGGCAGTATCAAATTCACACATAACAATATTAACCCTAAATGTAAATGGGCTAAATGCACCAATCAAAAGACACAGACTGGCAAATTGGATAAAAAACCAAAACACATTGGTTTGTTGTATCCAGGAAGCCCACCTCACATGCAAGGATAGATAAAAGGCTCAAAATAAAGGGATGGAGAAAGATTTACCAAGCAAATGAAGAGCAAAAAAAAAAAGCAGAAGGTGCAATTCTCCTATCTTATAAAATAGACTTTAAAGCGACAAAGATCAAAAGGGACAAAGAAGGTCATTACATAATGGTAAAAGGATCGATACAACAAGAAGAGCTAACGATTCTAAATATATATGGACCCAATGCAGAAGCACCCAGATATATAAGGCAAGTTCTTAATGACTTACAAAGAGACTTAGACTCCCACACAATAATAGTGGGAGACTTTAACACTCCACTGTCAATAGCAGACAGATCAACCAGACAGAAAATTAACAAGGATATCCAGGACTTGAACTCAGACCTGGAACAAGCAAACCTGATAGACATTTACAGAACTCTCCACCCCAAATCCACAGAATATACATTCTTCTCAGCACCACATCACACCTACTCCAAAATTGACCACATAATTGGAAGTAAAGCACTCCTCAGCAAATGCAAAACAACTGAAATCATAACAAACAGTCTCTCAGACCATAGTGCAATCAAGTTGGAACTCAGAATTCAGAAAATAACTCAGAACCGCACAGCTTCATGGAAACTGAACAACTGGCTCTTGAATGTTGATTGGATAAACAATGAAATGAAGGCAGAAATAAAGAAGTTCTTTGAAACCAACGAGAATGAAGACACAACGTACCAGAATCTCTGGGACACATTTAAAGCAGTCTGTAGAGGAAAATATATAGCAATAAGTGCCCACATGAGAAGAGTGGAGAGATCCAAAATTGACACCCTATAGTCAAAATTGAAAGAGCTAGAGGAGCAAGATCAAAAAAGCTCAAAACCTAGCCAAAGACAAGAAATAACTAAGATCAGAGCAGAACTGAAGGAGATAGAGACAAGAAAACCCTTCAAAAATCAATAAATCCAAGAGCTGGTTTTTGAAAAGATCAACAAAATAGACAGACCACTAGCCAGACTGATAAAAAGAAAGAGAGAACAACCAAATAGATGCAATAAAAACGATAAAGGGAAATCACCACAGATTCCACAGAAATTCAAACCATCATCAGAGAATACTACAAACAACTCTATGCACATAAACTAGTAAACCAGGAAGAAATGGATAAATTCCTGGACACCTGTGTCCTCCCAAGCCTAAACCAGGAGGAAGCTGAAACTATGAATAGACCAATAACAAGGTCTGAAGTTGAGGCAGCAATTAAGAGCCTACCACACAATAAAAGCCCAGGTCCAGATGGGTTCACAGCTGAATTCTACCAGACACACAAAGAGGATCTGGTACCATTCCTTCTGAAACTATTCCAAATAATCCAAAAAGAGGGAACCCTTCCCAAATCATTTTATGAGACCAACATCATCCTGATACCAAAACCTGGCAGAGACTCAACAAGAAAAAAAACTTCAGGCCAATATCCATGATGAACATAGATGCAAAACATCTTCAATAAAATACTGGCAAACCGATTGCAGCGGCACATTAAAAAACTTATCCATCATGATCAAGTAGGATTCATCCTGGGATGCAAGGCTGGTTCAACATATGCAAGTCTATAAATGTAATTCACCACATAAACAGAAGCAAAACAAAACCACATGATTATCTCAATTGATGCAGAGAAGGCATTTGACAAAATTCAACAGCCCTTTATGCTAAAAACCCTCAATAAACTTGGTATTGATGGAACATATCTCAAAGTAATAAAAGCTATTTATGACAAACCAACAGCCAATATCATACTTAATGGGCAAAAACTGGAAGCATTTTCTTTGAAATCCAGCACTAGACAAGGATGCCCTCTCTCACCACTCCTATTCAACATAGTACTGGAAGTTCTAGCCAGAGCAATCAGGCAAGAAAAAGAAATAAAGGGTATTCAAATAGGAAAGGTGGAAGCCAAATTGTCTCTATTTGCAGACGACATGATAGTATACCTAGAAGACCCCATCACCTCAGCCCAAAAACTCCTGAAACTGATAAGCAACTTCAGCAAAGTCTCAGGATATAAAATCAATGTGCAAAAATCACAAGCATTCCTATACACCAATAACAGACTTAAAGAGAACCAAATCAAGAATGAACTGCCATTCACAATTGCTACAAAGAAAATAAAATACCTAGGAATACAACTTACAAGAATGTAAGGGACCTTTTTAAGGAAAACTACAAACCACTGCTCAACGAAATAAGAGAGGACACAAACAGATGGAGAAACATTCCATGTTCGTGGTTAGGAAGAATCAATATCGTGAAAATGGCTATACTGCCCAAAGTAATTTACACAATCAATGCTATCCCCATCAAACTACCATTGAATTTCTTCACAGAACTGGAAAACCACCATGAATTTCATATGGAACCAAAAGAGAGCCCACATAGCCAAGTCAATTCTAAGCAAAAGAACACAGCGGAGGCATCACACTACCAGACTTCAAACTATACTACAAGGCTACAGTAATCAAAACAGCATGGTACTGGTACCAAAACAGAGATATAGACCAATGGAACAGAACAGAGGCATCGGAGGCAACGCAACATATCTACAACCATATAATCTTTGATAAACCAGACAAAAACAAGCAATGGGGAAAGGATTCCCTATTTAATAAATGGTGTTGGGAAAACTGGCTAACCATGTGCAGAAAGCAGAAACTGGACCCCTTCCTGATACCTTACACTAAAATTAACTCCAGATAGATTAAAGACTTAAAGATAAGACCTGACACCATAAAAACCCTAGAAGAAAATCTAGGCAAAACCATTCAGGACATAGGAGTAGGCAAGGACTTCATGACCAAAACACCAAAAGCATTGGCAACAAAAGCCAAAATAGACAAATGGGACCTAATCAAACTCCACAGCTTCTGCACGGAAAAAGAAACAGTCACTAGAATGAATCAGCAACCATCAGAATGGGAAAAATCTTTGCAGTTTACGCATCTGACAAAGGGCTGATATCCAGAATTTACAAAGAACTCAAACAGATTTACAGGAAAAAAAACAAGCCCATTCAAAAATGGGCAAAGGATATGAACAGACACTTTACAAAAGAAGACACACGTGAGGCCAACAAACACATGAAAAATGCTCATCGTCGTTGGTCATTAGAGATGCAAATCAAAACCACATTGAGATGCCCTCTCTCACCACTCCTATTCAACATAGTACTGGAAGTTCTAGCCAGAGCAATCAGGCAAGAAAAAGAAATAAAGGGTATTCAAATAGAAAGGTGAAGCCAAATTGTCTCTATTTGCAGACGACATGATAGTATACCTAGAAGACCCCATCACCTCAGCCCAAAAGCTCCTGAAACTGATAAGCAACTTCAGCAAAGTCTCAGGATATAAAATCAATGTGCAAAATCACAAGCATTCCTATACACCAATAACAGACTTAAAGAGAACCAAATCAAGAATGAACTCCATTCACAATTGCTACAAAGAAAGATAAAATACCTAGGAATACAACTCACAAGAATGTAAGGGACCTTTTCAAGGAAAACTACAAACCACTGCTCAACGAAATAAGAGAGGACACAAACAGATGGAGAAACATTCCATGTTCGTGGTTAGGAAGAATCAATATCGTGAAAATGGCTATACTGCCCAAAGTAATTTACACAATCAATGCTATCCCCATCAAACTACCATTGAATTTCTTCACAGAACTGGAAAACCACCATGAACTTCATATGGAACCAAAAGAGAGCCCACATAGCCAAGTCAATTCTAAGCAAAAGAACACAGCGGAGGCATCACACTACCAGACTTCAAACTATACTACAAGGCTACAGTAATCAAAACAGCATGGTACTGGTACCAAAACAGAGATATAGACCAATGGAACAGAACAGAGGCATCAGAGGCAACACAACATATCTACAACCATATAATCTTTGATAAACCAGACAAAACAAGCAATGGGGAAAGGATTCCTATTTAATAAATGGTGTTGGGAAAACTGGCTAGCCATGTGCAGAAAGCAGAAACTGGACCCCTTCCTGACACCTTACACTAAAATTAACTCCAGATGGATTAAAGACTTAAACATAAGACCTGACACTATAAAAATCCTAGAAGAAAATCTAGGCAAAACCATTCAGGACATAGGAGTAGGCAAGGACTTCATGACCAAAACACCAAAAACATTGGCAACAAAAGCCAAAATAGACAAATGGGACCTAATCAAACTCCACAGCTTCTGCACGGCAAAAGAAACAGTCACTAGAAAAATTTTTGCAGTTTACGCATCTGACAAAGGACTGATATCCAGAATTTACAAAGAACTCAAACAGATTTACAGGAAAAAAACAAGCCCATTCAAAAATGGGCAAAGGATATGAACAGACACTTTACAAAAGAAGACATACATGAGGCCAACAAACACATGAAAAAATGCTCATCATCACTGGTCATTAGAGAGATGCAAATCAAAACCACATTGAGATACCATCTCACGCCGGTTAGAATGGCGATCATTAAAAAATCTGGAGACAGCAGATGCTGGAGAGGATGTGGAGAAATAGGAACACTCTTACACTGTTGGTGGAGTGTAAATTAGTTCAACCATTGTGGAAGATAGTGTGGCGATTCCTCAGGGACCTAGAAATAGAAATTCCATTTGACCCAGCAATCCCATTACTGGGTATATATCTAAAGGACTATAAATCGTTCTACTATAAGGACACATGCACACGAATGTTCATTGCAGCACTGTTTACAATAGCGAAGACCTGGAACCAACCCAAATGCCCATCGATGATAGACTGGACTGGGAAAATGTGGCACATATACACCATGGAATATTATGCAGCAATCAAAATTGATGAGTTTGTGTCCTTTGTAAGGACATGGATGAATCTGGAGAACATCATTCTCAGCAGACTGACACAAGAACAGAAAAAGAAATACCGCATATTCTCACTCATAGGCGGGGGAGAAAAATGAGAACACATGGACACAGGGAAGGGGTGTACTACACACTGGGGTTTATTGCAGGAAATGGGGGAGGGACGGTTGGGGGGCCTGGGGAGGGATAGCCTGGGGATAAATGCCAAGTGTGGGTGAAGAAGAGGAATGCAGCAAAAACACACTGCCATGTGTGTACCTATGCAACTACCTTGCACGTTCTGCATATGTACCCCTAAACCTATAATGCAATCAAAATTAAATAAAAATAAAAAAGAAAGAGATTCCTGGCTATTCTAGATATATAAATTATTCACTGTAACCGTGAAAATGTGGCCATATGAAATACCCTCGATTTTACTCCACAGGTGTTTGTTATTCCTTGATTCTCTAAAGGAATCACCATATGAAAGAAACTAGTGATTATTCTTCACGTGTGCTTTATTGAAAGAGGTGCTGTATGAATGTCCATATCGAATGAATTCCTGACTGTCACACAGGTGTGTATTATTCAGGGAGGTGCTTAATTTATGGGTATCTTAAACAGGGTCCTCAATACCCCACAGGTGTTCTTTATTCACTGAAGCTCTTAATTTGAGGCCATATGAAATAAACTCTTGACTATTGCCCCATTGTGCATTATTCAGTAAGGCTCTAAATGAGTGGTTCTGTGGAATACAATCCTGACGATTCCCCGGTCTGTATCATTCAGTGAGATACTGAATCAGTGGACATATGAAACAGGATCCTGACTATTACCATGGTGTGTATTATTTACTGAGGCGCTGAGTGGCCATATAAAATGGACTCCAAATATTCATGGAGTATTCCTAATGTGTGCATTATTCAATGATTCTCTGAGTGGCCATATGAAACAGACTCCTGAATATTTTACAGGTTCATATTATCCACTGAGGCTATGAATGAGTGTCCAAATGAAATTGACTCCTGGTTACTCCACAGGTGTGCATTATTCATTGAGGCTATGAATGTATGTCCATTGGAAAAACACTAAACTATTCTCCACATTTGTATTTTTTAGTGAGAATCAGAATATGTGTCTATATTAATTAGATTCCTTACTATCCCACAGGTGTGTATTATTCACTGAGGCTCTGAATATTTGTCGACGAGAAATAGACTCCTGACTACTCCACATTATTCAGTGACATTCCGAATGAGAGGCCACATGAACAAGACTCCTGACTATTCCACAGGTGTGCATTATTCAGTGAGACTCTGAATGAGGGTATAAAACAGAGTCTTGACTATTTCCCCAGGTGTGTACATTTAGTGAGGCTCTCAATGAGTGGCCATGGGAAAGAGACTTCTGACTATTCTGCAGGTGTGCATTATTCAGTGATTCTCTGAATGAGTGGCCATAAGAAATAGACTCCAGACTATATCACAAGTGTGTAATATTCAGTGAGGCTGTGAAAGAGTGGCCATAAGAAACAGACTTTTTATTACTCCACATGTGTGCGTTATTCACTGATTGTCAGAATGAGTAGCCATATGACATAGACTCCTAATTATTCTCCATGTGTGCATTATTCAAACAGGCTCTGTATGAATGTCCATACCAAATAGACTCTTGACACTCCCCAGGTGTGTATTATTCAGTGATTCCCAGAATCAGAGGTTATGTGAAATAGACTCCTGACTATCACACAGGTGTGTATCATTGAGGGAGGCACTTAATTCGTGGCTATCTTAAACAGCGTCTTGACTACTCTATAGAAGTTCATTATTCACTGAAGCTCTGAATGAGGGGCCATATAAAATAGACACCTGACTATTGCCCCTTTGTGAATTATTCATTATGGCTCTGAATGAGTGGTAATATGGAAGAAAATTCTGATGAATCCCCAGGTGTGTATCATTCAGAGAGGCAATGAATGAATGGCCACATGAAAGAGGCTACAGATTATTACACTGCTGTGCATTATTCACTGAGGCTGTAAATACGTGGCTATATGACGTAGACTATTAACTCTTTCCCAGGTGTGTATTATTGAATGAGACACTGAATAGGTGGGCAGAAAAAACAGAGACTTTTTTTATTGCCCATGTATGAATTACTTACAGAGACTCTGAATGTGTAGCCATTTGAAGTAGACTCTTGAATATTTCTCAGGGGTGTATTATTTACAGAGGCCCTGAACGAGTGGCCATATAAACGATATTCCTGACTATACAGATATACACATTATTCATTGAAACAATGAAAGAGTGGCCATATAAAACAGACCTTATTTTACTCCACAGGTGTGCATTATTCCTTGATTCTCTAAACGAATCACAATATGAAATAGACTAGTGATTATTCCCCACATGTGCAGTACTCGAAGTGTTTCTGTATGAGTGAACATCAAATAGTCTCCTCACTATCACTCATGTGTGTATCATTCAGGGAGGTGCTTAATTTGGGGCTACCTTAAATAGGGTCCTGACTACTCCAGAGCTGTTTATTATGCACTGAAGCTTTAAATGAGAGGCCATGTAAAATAGTCTCCTGACTAGTGCCCCAATCTGCATTATTTGGTAATGCTATGATTCAGTTTTCATATTGCATGGACTCTGACTATTCCCCAGATGTGTATCATTTAGCGAGTTTCTGAATAAATCACCATCTAAAATAGACTCCTGGCTATATCCACTTGGCTATTTCTCAGCTGTGGATTTTCATATGGAACCAAAAGAGAGCCTGCATAGCCAAGTCAATTCTAAGCAAAAAGAACACAGCGGGAGGCATCACACTACCAGACTTCAAAATATACTACAAGGCTACAGTAATCAAAACAGCATGGTACTGGTACCAAAACAGAGATATAGACCAGTGGAACAGAACAGAGGCATCAGAGGCAACACAACATATCTACAACCATATAATCTTTGATAAACCAGACAAAAACAAGCAATGGGAAAAGGATTCCCTGTTTAATAAATGGTGTTGGGAAACCTGGCTAGCCATGTGCAGAAAGCAGAAACTGGACCCCTTCCTGACACCTTACACTAAAATTAACTCCAGATGGATTAAAGACTTAAACATAAGACCTGACACCATAAAAACCCTAGAAGAAAATCTAGGCAAAACCATTCAGGACATAGGAGTAGGCAAGGACTTCATGACCAAAACACCAAAAGCATTGGCAACAAAAGCCAAAATAGACAAACGGGACCTAATCAAACTCCACAGCTTCTGCACGGAAAAAGAAACAGCCACTAGAGTGAATCAGCAACCATCAGAATGGGAAAAAAATCTTTGCAGTTTATGCATCTGACAAAGGGCTGATATCCAGAATTTACAAAGAACTCAAACAGATTTACAAGAAAAAAAAAACAAGCCCATTCAAAAATAGGTGAAGGATATGAACAGACACTTTACAAAAGAAGACATACATGAGGCCAACAAACACATAAAAAATGCTCATCATCACTGGTCATTAGAGAGATGCAAATCAAAACCACATTGAGATACCATCTCACGCCAGTTAGAATGGTGATCATTAAAAAATCTGGAAACAGCAGATGCTGGAGAGGATATGGAGAAATAGGAACACTCTTACACTGTTGGTGGGAATGTAAATTAGTTCAACCATTGTGGAAGACAGTGTGGCGATTCCTCAAGGACCTAGAAATAGAAATTCCATTTCACCCAGCAATCCCATTACTGGGTATATATCCAAAGGACTATAAATCTTTCTACTATAAGGACACATACACACGAATGTTCATTGCAGCACTCTTGACTATTCCCCAGGTGTGTATTATTCACTGAGGCTCTGAATGAGTGGCCATATGATATTCCTGACTATACAGATATACATTATTCACTGAAACAATGAAAGAGTGGCCATATAAAACAGACCTTATTTTACTCCACAGGTGTGCATTATTCCTTGATTCTCTAAACGAATCACATATGAAATAGACTCTGATTATTCCCCATGTGCAGTATTCAAGTGTTTCTGTATGAGTGAACATCAAATAGTCTCCTCACTATCACTCATGTGTATCATTCAGGAGGTGCTTAATTTGGGGCTACCTTAAATAGGGTCCTGACTACTCCAGAGCTGTTTATTATGCACTGAAGCTCTGAATGAGAGGCCATGTAAAATAGTCTCCTGACTAGTGCCCCAATCTGCATTATTTGGTAATGCTATGATTCAGTTTTCATATTGCATGGACTCTGACTATTCCCCAGGTGTGTATTATTCAGTGATTCTCTGAATGAGTGGCCATATGAAATAGACTCCTGACTATATCACTTGGTATTTTCAGTGTGATTTCATATGGAACCAAAGAGAGCCTGCATAGCCAAGTCAATTCTAAGCAAAAGAACACAGGAGGCATACATACCAGACTTCAAAATATACTACAAGGCTACAGTAATCAAAACAGCATGGTACTGGTACCAAAACAGAGATATAGACCAGTGGAACAGAACAGAGGCATCAGAGGCAACACAACATATCTACAACCATATAATCTTTGATAAACCAGACAAAAAGCAATGATTCCTGTTTAATAAATGGTGTTGGAAACCTGGCTAGCCATGTGCAGAAAGCAGAAACTGGACCCCTTCCTGACACCTTACACTAAAATTAACTCCAGATGGATTAAAGACTTAAACATAAGACCTGACACCATAAAAACCCTAGAAGAAAATCTAGGCAAAACCATTCAGGACATAGGAGTAGGCAAGGACTTCATGACCAAAACACCAAAAGCATTGGCAACAAAAGCCAAAATAGACAAACGGGACCTAATCAAACTCCACAGCTTCTGCACGGAAAAAGAAACAGCCACTAGAGTGAATCAGCAACCATCAGAATGGGAAAAATCTTTGCAGTTTATGCATCTGACAGGCTGATATGAATTTAGAACTCAGATTTACAAGTGTGCATTTTGGTGAAGGATATGAACAGACACTCGAAGACATACATCAAAGTGCTCATCATCACTGGTCATTGAAGATGCAAATCAAAACCACATTGAGATACCATCCACCAGTTAGAATGGTGATCATTAAAAATCTGCAACAGATGCTGGAGGATATGGAGAAATAGACACTCTTACACTGTTGGTGTGTATCATTCAACCATTGTGGAAGACAGTGTGGCGATTCCTCAAGGACCTAGAAATAGAAATTCCATTTCACCCAGCAATCCCATTACTGGGTATATATCCAAAGGACTATAAATCTTTCTACTATAAGGACACATACACACGAATGTTCATTGCAGCACTGTTTACAATAGCAGACTGGAACCAACCCAAATGCCCATCGATGATAGGCTGGACTGGGAAAATGTGGCACATATACACCATGAAATATTATGCCAAAAATGAGTTTGTGTCCTTTATAAGGACATGGACGAATTTGGAGAACATCATTCTCAGCAAACTGACACAGAACAGAAAAAAATAGCATATTCTCACTCATAGGTGGGTGAGAAAATGAGGCACATGGACTGCTACTACACACTGGGGTTTATTAGAGGAACAGTTCTGAGATAGCCTGGGGATAAATGCCAAATGTGGGTGAATAAGTGGAAGGCAGCAAAGCACACTTCCATGTGTTATTCCTATACTTCTTGCACATTCTGCATAAAAACCATGAATAAAATTTAAAATTCCCAGTGTGTGCTAATATTCCTGATATTGAAATAGAATCTGCAGCTCATGATATGAGTGTATTTATTAGGCAAGAACTCTGAGCCATTGTGCATTTAGATCATGAGTAATTGACATGTTATTTAACTTTCAGTGATTGACTTCATTTTCTTTCCTGAAAATGAAATGATCTTTCTTGTGCCTATAATGACTTTCCACATGGGTGGATCTTCAAAGATATTCTGGTCAATATGATGAAAGTCTCACTTACAAATGCTCATTCCCCTGTAGTCTGATTACTCTGAGGCAGAGGCAAGAATTTTCAATGTGCATTATAGGTTTGTACATATAAACTCACTGTCCTGCCCTGTTAAACCGCAATTATTGCAGATTGCATGCTCTGATTGAATAGGAAATAACCAGACCAAAATTCCTGGTGAAATGTGATCTGAGCCAGTGATTTGAAATATCCCAGTGTTCACCACCAGTGAGAATTGACTTCCAATAAAAGAGACCTCTGAGGCATTATCTGGATATGACAAGCAGAAAAGATTCTCCTGATTTTCTGCCATTCTATTTCATGGTGACAGGATAATTTCTTGAACCCAGGAGGCGCCTTGCAGTGAGCTGAGATTGCTCCATTGTACTTCAGCCTGGGTAACAAGCAAAACTCGGTCTCACACACACAAAAATGAACATAATAACCTCTTCATAGAATTTTTGAAAGAATTAAATAATTAATATTCAAGTAACTTAAAAAAAAAGAAATAGAATCCTGACTATTCCCAGGTGTGCATTATTCACTGAGGTTGTGAATAAGTGGCCATATGAAATAGATTGCTGAGTACTCCCCAGGTATGCATTACTCACGGAGGCCGTGATTCAGTGGCCATGTGAAATGGACTTCGGAATATTCCACATTTGTTCATTATTAAGGGAGTTTCTTAAAAAGTAACTCTATGATATAGATTGTTGACTATTCCCCAGGTGTGGATTATTCACTGAGGCTATGAATGGGAGGCAATGTGAAATAGACTCCTGACTATTCCCAGGTGTGTATTATTCACTGAGGCTATGAATGGGAGGCAATGTGAAATAGACTCCTGTCTATTCCTCAGGTGTGTATGATTCGCTGAGGTTCTCAATGTGTGGCCAAAGGAAATAGACACCTAGCTACTCCACATGTGTACATTATTCACTGATGCTCTGAATGAATGGCCATATAAAACAGACTCCAAATTTTTCTCCAGGTATGCATTATTCAATGAGGCTCTGAAAGCAGGCCATATGAAATAGACTCCTGACAATTCCCAGGTGTGTATTACTCAGTGAGACTCAGAAGAAGGGCGATATGAAATAGACTCCTCACTATTCTACAGGTATATGTTATTCAGTGAGTCTCAAAATGGGTGTCCATATTAAATAGAATCCCGACTATTCCTTACTTGTGTAACATTCAGTGAGGTGCTGAATGAGTGGCCATATGACATACATTCCTGAGGACTCACAGGTGTTCATTGTTCACTTAGGCTTTGAATGAGGAGCAATATGAAGTAGACTCCTGACTATTTCCCAGGTGTGTATAATTCACTGAGCCTCCTAATGATTGGCCTGAAGAAATAAACTCCTGGCTATTACCCAGGTGTGTATTATTCAGTGAAGCTCAAAATGAGTGGCCATATGAAATAGACCTCTCAGTACTCCACAGCGGTGAGTTATTCAGTGAGACTCTGAAAGAGTGGGCATATGAAATAGACTCCTGACTATTCCTCAGGTGTGCATTATTCACTGAGGCTCTGAATGTGTGGCCATTGGAAATAGAATCCTCACTATTCCCTAGGTGTGTATTTTCACTGAGTCTCTGAATGAGTGGCCGTTCTAAATAAATTCCTGACAGTTCCCCAAACTTGTACTACTTTGAGAGTCTGTGAATGAGAAGAAATATTGAAACGACTCCTCAGTATTTTCCTTGTGTGTATTATTCACTGAGGCACTGAAAAAGTGTTCCTATCAGACTCCTCACTATTCCCACGGTGTGCATTATTCAGTTTGGCTCTCAATACTGGTCGTATGAAATAGAATCCTCACTATTCCCAAGGTGTGCATTATTCACTGAGGTTCTGTATGAGTTGCCATATGAAGTAGACTCCTGACTATTCCCAGGTGTGTATTATTCACTGAGGCTTTGAATAAAGAGTCATTTGAAATAAAATCCTCAGTACTCCTCAGGTGTGCATGATTCACTGAGGCTCTGAATGAGTGGCTATATAAAATAGTCTCCTGACTATTCCACAGGTGTGTATTATTCAGAGGCTCTGAATGAGTGGCCATATGAAATAGAATCCTCACTATTCCAAATGTGCATTATTCAGCGAAGGTCTGAATGAGAGTTCATAAGAAATAGAATCCTGAATATTTTCCTGGGGTGTGCAATATTCAGAGGTGAGGAATGAGTGGCCATATAAAATAGATTGCTGAGTAGTCCCCAGGTATGCATTATTTACTAAGGCGTTGAATCAGTGGTAATATGAAATAGACACCTAAATATCCCCAGGTGCATATTATTCAGAGGCTCTGAATGGGTAGCTATATTATTTAGGCTCCTGACTATTCCCCAGGTGTGCATTATTCAATGAGGCTCTGAATGAGTGGCCATATGAAATAGACTCCTGACTATTCCCCAGGTGTGTATAATTCACTGAGCCTGTTAGTGTGTGCTTAATTGAAATACACTTTTGACTATTTTTGAGGTGTGTGTTATTCACTGAGGTTCTGTATGAGTTGCCATATGAAGTAGACTCCTGACAATTCCCCAAGTGTGCACTATTCCCTGGGAGTCTCAGTGAGTGGCCATAAGACACAGATTCCTGACTCTCCCCAATGTGTGTATTATTCAGAGGCTCTGAAAGAGTGTCCATATGAAATAGACTCCTGACTATTTCCCAGGTGTGCATTATTCACTGAGGCTCTGAATAAGTGGCAATATATAATAGATTCCTGACTATTCCCCAGGTGTGTATTATTCACTCAGCCACTTTATGAGGGACCTTATGAAATAGACTCCTGGCTATACCACAGGTGTGTATTATTCACTGATGTTCTGAATGTGTGGCCAAAGCAAATAGACACCTGGCCACTCTACAGGTGTGCATTCTCTACTGATGCTCTGAATGAATGGCCATATGAAAGAGACTCCAAATTTTTCTCCAGGTATACATTATTCAATGAGGCTCTGAAGGAGGGGCCATACGAAATTTACACCTTACAATTCCTCATGTGTTAATTTTTTGTTAGACTCAGAAAGGGGTTCGATAGAAAATAGACTTCTCAGGATTCCAAGGCATACATAATTCAGCGAGGCTCATAATGGGTGTTCATATTAAATAGAATCCTGACTATTCCCCACGTGTGTATCATTCAGTGAGGTGCTGAATAAGTGGCCATATGAAATAGACTCCTGACTACCCAACAGGTGTGCATTGTTCAGTGAGGCTTTGAATGAGAGAGCCTATGTAATAGACTCCTGAGTATTCCCTAGGTCTGTATTATTCACTAAGGCTCTGAAGGAATGTTCATATGACATAGCCTCCTGATTAATATCTGGGTGTGCATTATTCAATGAGGCTCTCAATTAGTGGTCATATGAAAAAGAATCCTATTTCCCAGGTGTGCATCATTCAGTAATACCCTGATTGAGTGGCCATATGGCATGGAATCTGACTATTCCCCATGTGTATCATTCAGTGAGTTTATTTCATATGGTCACTCATTCAGGGCCTCAGTGTATAAGACACCCTTGGAAAATAGTCAAGAGTCTACTTCAAAGTGACTTTTCTGAAATTGCCTTTCCTTAGCTGGAATTGCCCTGCCAAAATTTTCTTGCCTGGAATTGCCTTGTTTTTCTTGCCTTGCCTGGAATTGCCTTGCCTTGAATTGCCTTGCCTTGCCTGGAATTGCCTTGCCTGAATTGCCTTGCCTTGCCTTGCCTTGCCTAGAATTGCTTGCCTTGCCTGGAAATTTGTCTGAATTGCCTTGCCTTGCCTGGAATTGTCTTGCCTGAATTGCCTTGTCTTGCCTGGAATTGCCTTGCCTGAATTGCCTTGCCTGAATTTTGCCTTGCCTTGCCTTGCCTTGCCTGGAATTGCCTGCCTGAATTGCCTTGCCTGGAATTGCCTGCCTTGCCTTGCCTTGTTTTTCTTGCCTTGCCTTGCCTTGCCTTGCCTTGAATTGCCTTGCCTGAAATTGCATTGTTTTGCCTTGCCTTGTCTTGCCTTGCCTTGCCTGAATTGCCTTGCCTGAAATTTTTGCCTTGCCTGGAATTTTCTTGCATTGCCTTTCTTGCCTTGCCTGAATTGCCTTGCCTGGAATTGCCTTGTTTTTCCTTGCCTTGCCATTCCTTAAATTGCATTGCCTAGAATTGTCTTGCCTTGCTCATTTTCTGGAATTGCCTGCCTGGAATTGCCTTGTCTTGCCTTGCCTTGCCTGAATTGCCTTGCCTTTCCTTGCCTTGCCTTGAATTGCCTTGCCTAAAATTGCCTTGCCTGGAATTGTCTTGCCTTGCCTTGCCTGGAATTTACTTGCCTCAAATTGCCTTGCACTGACTTGCCTTGCCAAAATTTTCTTGCCTGGAATTGCCTTGTCTTGCCTTGCCTTGCCTTGCCATGCCTGGAATTGCCTTGCCTTGCCTGGAATTGCCTTGCCTGAATTGCCTTGCCTTGCCTTGCTTTGCCTGAATTGCCTTGTTTTGCCTTGCCTGGAATTGCCTTTCCTTGCCTTGCCTTAGCTGGAATTGCCTTGCCTGAAATTGCATTGTTTTGCCTTGCCTTGTTTGGAATTGCCTTGCCTTGCCTGAATTGCCTTGCCTGGAATTGCCTTGTTTTGCCTTGCCTTGCCTGAATTGCCTTGCCTGAATTGCCTTGTTTTGCCTTGCCTTGTCTTGCCTTTCCTTGCCTTGCCTGGAATTTCCTTTCTGGAATTGCCTTGCCTTGCCTTGTTTTGCCTTGCCTTGTTTTGCCTTGCCTGAATTGCCTTGCCTGAATTGCCTTTTGCCTTGCCTTGCCTTGCCTCGAATTGCCTTGCCTTGAATTGCCTTGCCTTGTCTTGCCTTTTCTTGCCTTGCCTTGCCTGGAATTGCCTTGCCTTGCCTGAATTTTCTTGCCTGGAATTGCCTTGCCTTGCTGAATTGCCTTGCATTGCCTTTTCTTGCCTAGCCTGGAATTTTCTTGTCTGGAATTGCCTTGTTTTTGCTTGCCTTGCCTTCCTGGAATTGCTTGCCTGAATTGTCTTGCCTTGTCTTGCCTTGTCTTGCCTGAATTGCCTGCCTTGCCTTGCTTTGCCTGAATTGCCTTGCTTGCCTTGCCTGCCTTGCCTTGCCTTGCCTTGGAATTGCCTTGCCTTACCTTGCCTTGCCTGGATTTGCCTTGCCTGCAATTTTCTTGCCTAGTTTGCCTGAAATTTACTTGCCTCAAATTGCCTTGCACTGACTTGCCTTGCCAAAAATTTCTTGCCTGGAATTGCCTTGCCCTGCCTTGCCTTGCCTTGTCTTGCCATGCCTGGAATTGCCTTGACTTTCCTGGAGTTGCCTGGAATTGCCTTCCTTGCCTTGAATTGCCTAGCCTGAAATTGCCTTGTTTTGCCTTGCCTGGAATTGTCCTGCCTTTCCTTGCATGAATTGCCTTGCCTGAAATTGCATTGTTTTGCCTTGCCTTGTTTGGAATTGCCTTTTATTCAATTGCCTACCCTGGAATTGCCTTGCTTTGCTTGACTTGCCTTGCCTAAACTGCCTTGCCTGGATTAGTGTTGTCTTGCCTTGTCTTGCCTGAAATTTCCTTGCTTGAATTGCCTTGTTTTTGCTTGCCTTGCCTTGCCTAGAATTGCCTTGCCTTGCCTTGTCTTGCCTTGCCTTGCTTTGCCTTGCCTTGTTTGGAATTGCCTTGTCTTGCCTGGTATTGCCTTGCCTTGCTTGGAATTTTTGCATTGCCTTGCTTTTCCTAGTCTGCAATTGCCCTGCCTGAATTGTTTTGCCTTGGCTTGCCTTGGAATTGCTTGCCTTGCCTTGCCTTGTCTTGCCCAGAACTGACCTGCCTTGCATTACCTTGCCTGAAATTTTTCTGCCTGGAATTGCACTGCCTTGCCTTGCCTTGCCTGGAATTGCCTTGTCTTTCCTTGCCTGAAATTGATGTTCCCGAAATTACCTTGCATTGCCTTGCCTTTCTTTGCATGGGATTGCCTTGCCAATAATTGTCTTGCCTGAATTGTCTTGCTTGCCTTGCTTGTTGCCTTTGCCTTGCCTGGAATTGCCTTTCCTTGCCTTGCCTTGTCTTGCCTGAATTGCCTTGCCTGGAATTGACTCCTTGCCTTGCCTACCTTGCCTTGCTGTACCTAAAATTGACTTTTCTGAAATTGTCTTGTTTTGCCTTACCTAAAAAAGCCTTGCCTGAATTGCCTGCCTTGCCTTCCTGGAATGCCTTGCTGGAATTGTCTTATCTTGTTGCTTGACTGAGTTGCCTTGTTTAGAAATTGCCTTGCCTTGCCTTTCTGCCTGGAATTGCCTTGCCTGAATTGCCTTGGATTGCCTTGCCTTGCTGGAATTGCCTTTCCTTGCCTTGCCTTGCCTGGAATTGCCTTGCCTGATTTTACTTGCCTTATCTTGCCTTGCCTGGAATTTCCTTGCCTGAATTACCTTGCCTTGCCTTGCTGAATTGCCTTGTCTTGCCTGAATTGCCTTGCTTGTCTTGCCTTGCCTTGCCTTGCATTGCCTTGCCTTTCCTTGCCTGAATTGCCTTGCCTTTCCTGAATTGCCTTGCATTGCCTTGCCTTTTCTTGCCTTGCCTGAATTGCCTTGTCTTGCCTGAATTGCCTTGCCTTGCTTGTCTTGCCTTTTCTTGCCTGGAATTTCCTTGCCTGAATTGCCTTGCCTTGCCTTGCCTGGAATTGTCTTGCCTGGAATTGCCTTGCCTTGTCTTGTCTTGCCTTGCCTTGCCTTGCTTGCCTAAAATTGACTTTCCTGAAATTGCCTTGTTTTGCCTTACCTAAAAAGCCTTGCCTGAATTGCCTACATTGCCTTGCCCTGCCTTGCCTGGAATTGCCTTGCCTGAATTGCCTTGCTTGTCTTGCCTTGCCTAGCCTTCAATTAACTTGTCTTGCCTTGCCTGGAATTTCCTTGCTTGAATTGCCTTGCTGAATTGCCTTGCTTTTCCTTGCCTGGAATTGCCTTGCCTTGCCTTGCCTGGAATTGTTTTGCCTTGCCTGGAATTGCCTTGTCTTGTCTTGCCTTGCCTTGACTGGAGTTGCCTTGTTTCAAATTGCTTGCCTTGCCTTGCCTTGCCTGAATTGCCTTGCCTAAATTGCCTTTTCTTGCCTTGCCTTGGAATTGCTTGCCTTGTCTTGCCTGAATTGTCTTGCCTTGTCTTGCCTTGCCTTTTCTTGCCTGAATTGCCTTTTTGCCTTGCCTTGTTTTGCCTGAATTGCCTTGCCTGAATTGCCTTGTTTTGCCTTGCCTTCCTGGAATTGCCTTGCCTTGCTTGCCTAAAATTGACTTTCCTGAAATTGCCTTGCATTTTCTTTCTCTCCTAAATCAGCCTTGCCTGGAATTGCCCTACATACTTGCTTGCCTTGCCTGGAATTTCCTTGCTTGAATTGCCTTGCCTTTTCTTGCCTTGCTTGCCTTGCCTTGTTTTGCCTTTTCTTGCCTTTTCTTGCCTGAATTGTCTTGTCTTGCTTTGCCTTGCCTTGCCTTGCCTTGTCTTACCTTGCCTTGCCTGCCTTGCCTTGCCTGAATTGTCTTGCCTTGCCTTCCTGAATTGTCTTGCCTGGAATTCCTGCCTTGCCTTGCTGAATTGCCTTGCTTGCCTTGCCTTGCCTTGAATTGCCTTGCTTGAATTGCCTTGCCTTGTTTTTCTTGCCTTGCCTTGCCTTGCCTTGCCTTGCCTTGACTGGAATTGCCTTGCTGGAATTGTCTTGCCTTGCCTTGCTGAATTGCCTTTCCTGAATTGCCTTGCCTTTTTTTGCCTTGCCTTGCCTTGCCTGTCTTGCCTTGCCTTAAATTACCTTGCCTTGCTTGCCTTGCCTTGTCTGCCTTGCCTTGCCTTGCCTGGAATTGCCTTTTGCCTTGCCTTTCCTTGCCTGAATTGCCTTGTCTTGTCTTGCCTTGTTTTGCCTTTCCTGAATTGCCTTGTCTTGTCTTGCTTGCCTTGCCTTGCCTTGCCTAAAATTGACTTTCCTGAAATTGCCTTTTTTTGCCTTGCCTTGCCTTGCCTCAAATTGCCTTGCCTGGAATTTCTTGCCTTGCCTTGCCTGAATTGCTTGCCTGAATTGCCTGCCTTGCTTGCCTTGCCTAAATTGCCTTGCCTTGTCTGCCTTGCCTTGTTTTGCCTTTCCTGAAATTGTCTTGCCTTGCCTTGCCTTACCTTGCCTTGCCTTGAATTGCCTTGCCTGGATTGCCTTGCTTGCCTTGTTTTGCCTTGCCTGAATTGTCTTGCCTGGAATTTGCCTTGCCTTTTCTGGAATTGCCTTGCTTGCCTTGCCTTGCCTTGCCTGCCTGGAATTGCCTTGTCTTGCCTTTTCTTGCCTTGCCTTGCCTGGAATTGTTTTGCCTAGTATTGTCTTGCCTTGCCTTGTCTGAATTGCCTTGCCTTCTGCCTTGCCTTGCTTGCTTGCCTTGTCTGAATTGCTTGCCTGCCTGAATTGCCTTGCTTTGCCTTGCCTTGCCTTGTATTGCCTTGCCTTGCCTTGCCTTTCCTTGCCTGAATTTCCTTGCCTTGACTTGCCTGGAATTTACTTGCCTGTAATTGCCTTGCCTTGCCTTGAATTGCCTTGCCTGAATTGCCTTGCTTGCCTTGTCTTGCCTTGTCTTGTCTTGCCTGCCTGAATTGCCTTATTGCCTTGCCTGCAATTGCCTTTCCTGGAATTGCCTTGTCTTGCCTTTTTGCCTGGAATTGCCTTGTTTTGCCTTGCCTTGCCTTGCCTTGCCTTGAATTGCCTTTCCTGAAATTGCCTTGCCTTTTCTTGCCTGGAATTTCCTTGCCTTGCCTTACCTTGCCTTGCCTTGCCTGAATTGCCTTGCCTGAATTGTCTTGCCTTGTCTTGCCTTGCCTGTCTTGCCTTTCCTGCAATTGCCTTGCCTGAAATTGCCTTGCCTTTCCTTGCCTGAATTGCCTTGCCTTGAATTGCCTTGCTTGTCTTGCCTTGCCTTGCCTTTCCTTGCCTTGCCTAAATTGCCTTGCCTGCCTGGAATTGTTTTGCCTTGCCTTGCTTGCCTTGCCTTTCCTTGCCTTGACTTTTTTTGCCTTGCCTTGCCTGGTATTGCCTTGTCTTGCCTGGAATTTTTGCTTTGCCTTGCTTTTCCTGCCTGGAATTGCCTTCTGTTTGAATTGTTTTGCTTGCCTTGCCTTGCCTGGAATTGCCTTGCCTGAATTGTCTTGCCTTGCCTGCCTTGCCTTTTCTTGCCTTGCCTAAATGCCTTTTCTTGCCTTGCCTTGCCTTAAATTGCCCTGCCTTGCCTTTTCTTGCCTTGACTTTTTTTGCCTTGCCTGAATTGCCTTGCCTTGCCTTCCTTGCCTTTTCTTGCCTTGCCTGAAATTTTCTTGCCTGGAATTGTTTTGCCTTGCCTTTCTTTTGCCTTGCCTTGCCTGTCTTGCCTTTCCTGGAATTGCCTTTCCTTGCCTTTCCTTGATTGGAATTGCCTTGCCTTGTCTTGCCTTGCCTTGCCCTGCCTTGAATTGCCTTGCCTTGCTTGCCTTGTCTTGTCTTATTCTGGAATTGCCTTGCCTTTCCTGGAATTGCCTTGCCTGGAATTGCCTTGCCTGCCTTGCCTTTTCTTGCCTGAATTGCCTTTCCTGCAATTGCCTTGCCTGGAATTGCCTGCCTTGCCTTGCCTGGAATTGTCTTGCCTTGCCTTGTTTTGCCTTTCCTGAAATTGCCTTTTGCCTTGCCTTTCTTGCCTTGCCTTGTTTTGCCTTGCCTGAAATTGCCTTTCCTGCATTGCCTTGCCTTGCATTGCCTTGCCTTGCCTTGCCTGCCTTGCCTTTTCTGGAATTGCCTTTTCTTGCCTTGAATTGCCTTGCCTTGCCTTGTTGCCTTGCCTAAATTGCCTTGCCTGGATTGCCTTGCCTGAATTGTCTTGCCTTACCTTGCCTGGATTGCCTTGCCTTGCCTGGAATTGTCTTGCCTTGCCTGGAATTGCCTTGCCTAAATTGCCTTGCCTTTTCTTGCCTGAATTTTTGCCTTGCCTTTCTTGCCTTGCCTGAAATTGCCTGTCTTGCCTTGCCTTTTTTTGCCTTGCCTGGTTGCCTTGCCTTGAATTGCCTTGCCTGCCTTGCCTGAAATTGCCTTGCCTTACCTTGCCTGAAATTGTCTTGCCTGGAATTGCCTTGCCTGCCTTGCCTTTTCTTGCCTTTTCTTGCCTGGAATTGTTTTGCCTTTCCTGAATTGCCTTGTTTTGCCTTGCCTTAAATTACCTTGCCTGGAATTGTTTTGCCTTGCCTTGTCTTGCCTTGCCTGAATTGCCTGCCTTGCCTGGAATTGCCTTGCCTGAAATTGCCTTGCCTTGCCTTGCCTTGTTTTGCCTTGCCTTGGAAATTTTCTTGCCTGAATTGCCTTTTTGTCTTGCCTTGCCTTCCTGAATTGCCTTGACTTATTTGCCTTGCCTGAATTGCCTTTCCTGAATTGCCTTGCCTTGCAATTGCCTTGCCTTGAATTGCCTTGCTTGCCTTGCCTTGTTTTGCCTTGCCTGGATTTGCCTTTCCTGAATTGCCTTTTGCCTTGCCTGAAATTGCCCTGCCTTGCCTTACCTTGCCTGAATTGCTTGCCTGAATTGCCTTGTCTTGCCTTGCTTTGCCTGAATTGCCTTTTGCCTTGCCTGGAATTGCCTTGCCTGAATTTTTTGTCTTGCCTTGCCTTGTGTGGAATTGCCTTGCTGGAATTGCCTTGTCTTGCCTTGCCTTGCTTTGCCTTGCCTGAATTGCCTTGCCTGAATTGCCTTGCCTTGCCTTTCTTTTGCCTTGCCTTGACTTTTTTTGCCTTGCCTTTCCTGCTACTGCCTTGCCTTGAATTGCCTTGCCTTGCATTGCCTTGCCTGAATTGCCTTGCCTGAATTGTTTTGCCTTGGCTTGCCTTGCCTCCTGGAATTGCCTTGCCTATAATTGCCTTGCCTTTTCTTGCCTGGAATTGACCTGCCTTGCATTACCTTGCCTGAATTTTTTCTGCCTGGAATTGCACTGCCTTGTCTTGCCTTGCCTTGCCTGGAATTACCTTGCCTTGCCTTGCCTGGAATTGACTTTACCGGAATTGCCTTGCTTGCCTTGCATTTTGCCTTGCCTGGAATTGTTTTGCCTTGAATTGCCTTGCCTTGCTTTGCCTTGCCTTTGCCTTGCCTAAAATTGCCTTGCCTTGCCTTGCCTTGCCTTGGTGTACCTAAAATTGACTTTCCTGAAATTGTCTTTCCTTGCATTGCCTTGCCTAAATGCCTTGCCTTGCCTGAATTTCCTTGCCTTGCCTGCCTTGCCTGAATTGCTTGCCTGAATTTCCTTGCCTTGCCTGAATTGCCTTGCCTGGAATTGCCTGCCTTGCCTTGCCTAGAATTGCCTTGCCTTGTCTTGTTTTGCCTTGCCTGAAATTTCCTTGCTTTGAATTGCCTTGCTTGCCTTGCCTTCTTTTGCCTTGATTTTCCTTGCCTGAAATTTCCTTGCCTTGCCTGCCTTGCCTTGTGGAATTGCCTTGTTTTGCTTTGCCTTGAATTGCCTTGCATTGCCTTGCCTTGCTTTGAATTGCCTTGCCTTGCCTTTCCTGCCTTGCCTTGCTTTGAATTGCCTTGCCTTGCCTTTGCCTTACCTTGCCTTGCCTGGAATTGCCTGCCTGAATTACCCTGCCTTGCTTGCCTTTTCTTGCCTGGAATTGTCTTGCCTTGCCTTGCCTTGCCTTTCCTGAATTGCCTTGCCTGAATTGCATTGCCTTGCCTTACCTTGCCTTGTGGAATTGCCTTGCCTAAATTGCCTTGCCTTTTTGCCTTGCCTGAATTGCCTTGTCTGAATTGCCTTGTTTTGCCTTGCTTGCCTGAATTGCCTTGCCTGAAATTTCCTGCCTTGCCTGGAATTGCCTTGCCTTGCTGAATTGCCTTGTCTGGAATTGCCTTGCCTTGCCTTGCCTGGAATTGCCTTGCCTGAATTTCCTTATTTGCCTTGCCTTGTCTGGAATTGTTCTGCCTGAATTACCCTGTCTTGCCTTGCCTTACCCAAATTGCCTCCTGGAATTGCCTGCCTTGTTTTTCTTGCCTGGAATTGTTTTGCCTTGTTTTGCCTTGCCTGCCTAAAATTGACTTTCCTGAAATTGCCTTGCATTGCTTGCTTGCCTGAATTGCCTTGCCTTGAATTCTTGCCTTGCCTGCCTTGCCTGAATTGCCTTGCCTTGCCTGCTTGCCTTGCCTCAAATTGCTTTGCCTGG
>CM038396.1:123528-188723 GCA_021498475.1 Saguinus midas
AAAACAGCCAATACAAAATTTTTCTTAAACTTGGAATTCCATGACCCAATATCCATTCAACAACTCCTCCACCAACCTATATCAGTTTCCTTTTTTTTTTTTGAGTCTGAGTCTCACTCTGTTCCCCAGGCTGGAGTGCAGTGGCACAATCTCGACTCACTGCAGCCTGCAACCTCTGCCACCTGGGTTCAAGCCATTCTCCTGCCTCAGCCTCCCAAGTAGCTCGGGTGACAGGTGTACCCCGACACACCCGGCTAATTTTTGTATTTTTAATAGAGACAGGGTTTCACCTGTTTCTATCAATTATTCTTTATCATTTGCCCTGAGCATGTTTAAATTTACCAGCATTTTTTTCAGATTGTTTTGTTGTTATTGTTTACATTTCTGCTTGTGTCCCATTCCTCACCTCCAGGCGTCCTTTTTCTTCTTATTGAAGCACACCCCTTAGTAGTTCTTCAAGTAAGCGTCTGTAGCAAAAACAATTTTGGAGCCCTTTGTGTCTGAAAATGGTCTTCACGTGATGTTCATTCTTGATCAATATATTAGCTTGCAGCAAAATTCTAAGTTCACCTCCCTTACCTCAAGAAACAATGGAGCTATTCCCTTTACCTTCATGGGTAGACAGCCCTGTTTCAGCTTCTGAATTCACACAAGAAACCAGGATCCAGCCCATACTGTGAATGAGATTTGTTTGGCCCCAATCCTCAGAAAAGCTTTGAGAAACCCACTATGATGGTGCTATTCAGTACTGGTTACAAATAGCACGAAGAGCTTCAGATCTCAACCTTCCCCTAATATGTTGTTGGTGTTGTTATTCTTGTCTCCTGTTTCTGCTTAAAGAAGAGTTCCCTCCTTGTTTGTGAACATGGAGATATATTTAATGATACCCTTTTGTATTTGATCTATGTTTGGAATGAGAGAAGAAGTCTCAATGTGAGCTCACTCTGACATCTTGAACCAGAGAACTTGAGAAAATTTAACAAATCTATAATCTATTTTTCTCCTAAGCTTTTTCTATGAATTCTCACCTTTTCTCATTTAAATTTTCCCACATCTCTTATGTCAAGTTGTTTTTTCCTATATTGTTCAACCTCTTGCCAGGCAAGGGGATTGGTATAGCTTAGAGATTTTTTAAATATATATATATAATATATATACATTACTGTATTATAACCATATATATCTATTTCATATATTATGTTATAATATATAATGTATAGTATATAACCACATATCTATTACATGTATATTATATAACCATATATCTATTACATGTATATTATATTACTACATTATAACTATATATATCCATTACCTATATTGTCATATATAATATAAATATACATTATAATATATTTATAATATATGGTTGTATTATAACCATAATATTATATATTATATATATATATATATATATATATGAGACAGAGTCTCACTGTCACCCAGGCTGGAGTGCAGTGGTGCCATCTTGGCTCACTGCAACCTCTGCCTCCCAGATTCAAGAGATTCTCCTGTGTCAGCTTTCTGAGTAGCTAGGACTACAGGCATGTGCCACCTCACCCAGCTAATTTTTGTATTTTTAGTTGAGATGGGGTTTTGCCATGTTGGTCAGGCTGTTCTTGAACTCCTGACCTCAGGTGATCCACCCCCCTCAGCCTCCAAAAGTGCTGGGATTACAGACATGAACACTGCACCTGGCCTATCATATATATATATGAGATATATGAGATAAATATATATGAGATAAATATATATATGAGATATATATATATATATATATATATATATATATATATATGTTTAAATGAGATTTCTCAATTTATGACTATATATATTAGAGGTCTCATTCCAGAACCGTGTGTATGTAATAAATATAAATATATATTAGAACCATATATATCTATGTAATAGATAAATATATGTTTTGAATGAGACCTTTCAATTTCTGATTATGCAACTGTGAGTCTTTGGGAAAGTTACTTCATCTCTCTAAGCCTCAGTTTTTTCATCTACAAAATGGAAATAATAAGCATAACAATTTATTAAGGTGGTTTTGGAGAATTAATGGTACCTGGTAAGGAAAGTGCTTACCACAAACTAAACACTAAACGTTAGTTATTTTATTATGACCTATTATAAGTTTTTTTGTTTTTACTTACATTATGCTTGTAATGTCCTGCCACATAATACTCACTCAATAAATACTTATGAAGGAATTAATAGCAGTAACAGCTCAAAAGCCTAAAAGAGAGAAAATGACAATATATTTTGAGTTGGGGAGATGGAATTTCAGCATAGCACTCTTTAATCAGTTTTTCCAACCCATGATTTCTTATATTTTTAAGAGCCAATTACTGACTAATACACAGGATTTTCTGAAACGGAACACAGGAAACTATTGTAGGGACATTGGACTGGTAGTCTGGGTTGAAGATGAACTTCTCACTTTTTCTTGTTTACCTATTTTCTCTACTTAGATACTTTTCTGTTGTGTGTAATTTCCATAAGGCAACTTACACATGTGTTTTAAATCTGTGAGCCTGGTGGGATAATTGGTTTTGAAATCACTCCTTCTGAGTTTTCATTGCAGCTTAATTCTTAATTGTGTGACCATGTACAATTGAGCCTATGATTCAGTCTCCCCATATGTAAAATGCAGATAATAACTGACAGCAAAAGTTTTTGCCTATTGTTTTCAAAAAGAAGACATAGTAGGCAGAGAATTTGCAGTACCCAGAAGCTATGAGAAGAATATAGTTAAAAGCAGTTCCACACCTGGCCTCCTATTGGGTTTTGTATTGTTTTGTTTCTGACTGAATCATCTGCCACAGTCAAGCCCACCTCAACAGGCTGCAGCTCCTCTCAGCTTGCTCTCCTTTCAATCTCATTTCACAAGTCTAGTGACAGTTTCATTGCCTCCTCCTGTTATCATTTTTTTGTTTCCTGCAGGTTGAGATTCAGGACGTTCTAAGAGGAAGTTCAGTTTCTGCTCCATTGAAAAATAGGTATGTCAAGGCAGCATTTTCCAAAATGTGTTTACTAAAAAATGTTAGGCAAGAAAATATTTCTATGGCCCAGGAATTTAGGGAAATACTCATATAAATAATATGAAACAGATGTTTTTATCTTAAGACTATTTGGTGTTAAAATATCAGAAGATTCTGTCACATTTCTGGGAACAGGGTAAGCCACTTGCAATATGAACATGTCTTTTTCTGAGGCTGGAGAACTAGTTTTCTGAAAGGCACATGTTGGGAAGTGTTCTGATGGAGCTAAATCCAAAGAGGGTAATAAGACAAGAAGGATGATTGGAGGAAAGAAGGGAATGAATTGTGTCTAATCTGGTAACAAAAGCAATGCCATCAAAACCCAGGCTTGGATGCAAATCTCAGCTCTCTGCCACTTCCCAGCCATGTAATTGCAACTGGTCCTTTAATTTTTTTATAAGCTGTTTCCTCACCTTTAAAATGGGTATAATACTACATCTCTGGAAAGGTCATTATGAGAACTTAATTAGAAAAATGAGGCACATAGCCTAATAAGTTTGATTTCAAGACAAGAAAAAACATAAACACAGACAAATGTCTTATTTTCCTTATGTATTTTTTGCATTCCTAGCATTTGCAATGGTGTCAATCAGAGTAAACACTCCTTAAATTTTTGTTGACTAAATAAATGAATAAAAAAGCTTTATTAATTCACTGGATAGGTAATTAATCAAACCTTTGCAGGTTTGACACTACACCATATACACAAAACCTAAAAAGAATATTATCATTGTAATTAAGTTGAACATGATGCATTTTGCTACTGTTAGGCATTCGTATTGTGAGTGCTACTTTTCTTAGCCTGATATTTTCCTGCAAATGTGTGACTTCCAAAATGAGGGTAGAATTTGCATGAATAGCGTTTTGGTACTAAACACTGCATTTATTAGAATGAACAATTTTTATAGGGCTTTCTGAAACACAATTATATGGGCATAAAGATGGACAATACAATCTTATCTCACTTTAGCCAGAGAATATTGGCAATGCAATTTGTGCAAGGTTTATGTGAATTCCTATAGTTCCTCAGTCATTTCTTGGTTTGTAGATAAATTGTTATGTTAAGCAGATGATTCATTTTCAACTTGCATTTTCATTTGTTTTCTTACTTGTTTACTTGACACCAAACAACTAAGTTATGTTTCCCCAAAAAATACATTAAAATAAGCCCTTTGGTGACTGAACCTGCATACAGACTGATGCAGAAAAGGCTGAAGCTTCCCAAAGAGAATCATTTGAATTTTCAAACAGAAGATGGCCCTAAGCAGGCAACTACCACTTGTGTCTAGTGGGCATTAGATTTATAAAGTGAAACTGCTTTTCTCCAAATTTAAAAGTATAACACATAAATGTTTGACCAGGCCTTGCACAAGTTGAGTGCTAATGAGAAATGGGGGGCCTTGCTGAAGGGAGGACAGTGTTCTCAGAGGAATAGAGACTCAGTGGCTCACAGTACCCTTCCCTGATTTCTCATTATTGCTCTATCTATGCAAGACTGTGTTAAACCACTGGATTTACTAACAGAAGCACTTCCAATGACTCCAGAATCTTTTAATGTCCTATGCAAAGAGTTCAGAGCAATATGTGATGAACTACACACAAACTCTTTCAGCCTTGATAACTTTCCTGAGGAAATTGATGTCAAACCTAATAACAACTCTTTTGCCATAAGTCTTAGAGGAAAATCTCTCTTGAAACTATATTGATATTTAGAAAAAGTTTTGAATCTAAATGTCATGTGTCTCTCATTTAGGTAGATAATTTGTGAGGGAAAATAATCTAGATGCTATTTGCTCATTCATTCATTTCCACTAAAGTGGAATGATATGTTAGTGTCTTATCAGCCAAATCAACCTAGAAATAAAAGGGTCAGCCATGTTAAACTGTAAGATTATTCAGTCTTATGGATTATAATTCCCTATACCATGCAAAGTTATTTCACAGACTTTATATTTTAATTTGCCCAATTATTTTAGGGACTCTACTTGCCAAGTACTGAGAATATAACGTTCTTTATTCCTTGAATAAGGAATAGTCTCTAATCTCAATGAATTTTCAGGCTAATGAAAAAGACTATCATAGAAACAGTTGTTATGAGCTCTAAAAACATAAATGAAAAATAATTAATTCTCCTTGGTGCCCAGAGGTACATAGAAAGAAGAGTTAAATTTGAGCTAAGAGTCCTAGAGGGATGAAAGAGAGTTTGCCAAGGCCCATTCTGAAGTGATTGACATGGTCAGAGGAATGAGCCATCAGGAAACACGACACACAGCCTGGTGTAGCCAAAGGGTGGTGATGGCAGTAGCAGAAGAGAAGTAGCCTGAGAGATGTCTAGGGCCAGAAGAGGAGCCATAAGATCTCTACAAACACAGCTGGGCTTCAACTATCCATGTTTTTGCATGCTGCTTTGGCAAATGTGAGCGAGCTGATGAATGCCTTCTATCCTTTCACCAAGATTATATTGAATCCCCTTCCATATATCTACCAGCAGTGTTCTAGGCTCTGGGGATACAACACACTCCTTGATTTCATAGAGTTTGCATTCTATTAGGTATAACAGATAATTAATTTTAAAAGCAATAACTAAAAATCTATATGTCAAGAAATAAATACTCTGCAGAGTACTAAAGCATGGAATATTAGTCTATTCTCACATTGCTATAAAAACACCTCACACTCAGTAAATTATAAAGAAAAGAGGTTTAGTTGGCTCATCGTTCTGCAGACTGTACAGGAAGCATAGTGGCTTATGCTTCTGGGGAGGCATCTGGAGGCTTCTAATCGGGGTGGAAGGTAAAAGGGGAGCAGGCATCTTCCATGACAGGAGCAGGAGCCAAAAAAGAGCAAGGGGAGGTGCACCACTTTTTTTTTTTGAGACAAAGTCTCACTCTGTCACCCAGGCTAGAGCACTGCTGGATCTTGGCTCACTGCAACCTCCTGCCTCCCCAGTTCAAGTGATTCTCATGCCTCAGCCTCCAAAGTAGCTGGGATTACAGACACATGACACCACACCCAGCTAATTTTTTTCTATTTTTAGTAGAGACAAAATTTCACCATGTTAGCCAGGATGGTCTCAATATCCTGACCTTGTGATCTGCCCACCTCAGCCTCCCAAAGTATTGCAATTACAAGCATGAGCCACTGCACCTGGCCGCTACACACTTAAACTACTACCAGATCTCACAAAAACTCACTCACTGCTTGAGAATGACACCAAAGGGAAGACACTAAGCTATTCATGGGAAATCTACCCCCATGATCCAACCACCTCCTACCAGGCCCCACCTCCAACATTGGGGATTACAATTCCACATGAGATTTGGGTGGCAACACAGATCCAAATAGTATTACATGATAATGTGATAGAAGAAAACTGGGTGACACAATTAGAACAGATGATCAGAGAAGGCCTCTCTAAAGAGCCTACATTTGGGCTAAGACTTGAATCCCCCAAAAAGAGCTAAACATGCAAAGACCTGAGGGAAGAGCATCCTAAGCAGAACTGCAAAGGTCTTAAGGAGAGAACAAATTCCCTATTTTTTAAGACTAGAAAGAAAGGTGGGTGGCTGCAGCAAGGGAGTTTTGTATGTGTATCACATAGCTATTGTTGCATAACAAGCCATCCCAAAACTTAATAGTGTAAAGCAACAATAGTTTATTTAACTAAGTATTCTGCATGTCATTAATTTAAACCAAGCTCAGCTAGGTGGCTCTCTCATATGTCTATGGATAGCTGTGGGTCATGGAAGCAACTTTGCTGACCTTAGCCAGGACCTCTAGCATTTCTGGGATTCTGGTTGGGGCATTTGAACTGACTCAACTCTGGCCCATGTGCTCTTCCATCTTCCAGGAGGCTAGCCCAGCTTGGTGACTATGTAGGGTCCCAAGGACAGCAGAGGCTCCCAAGCATCTTGAGGCCTAACCTCAGAACTGGCACATCACCACTTCTGCCAAAGACTAAATGCTCCTTTTCAAGAGAAAATAGACCTCAGCCTCACCTCCCAAATCCTGACCCCACCCCAAAGAGATTGCATTACTCTGAGTATTAATATGCCCTGCCCCACAAATATGTAGGTGACTGAAAACTGAGCCATTTTAGCCATTTAATTTCTGTCTTGATAAATGGACCTACCATTTAGCAACTTTCAGGATTTCCAATCTTCTTTGATTTCCTCTCTAGGTAGCTTTTTACTTTGTATTTTAGCAGGCACCAACTTTGCAATATCAGGATAAACCAGAGCCAGTCTTGAAAACAATGCTGGGGGGGACTCATAAGATGGCATTGTAGAAGTGACTCAGGATTGCAGCTCTCAGTGAAGGCACAGAGGGTGAGTCCTAGCCGCATTCTCAGATGGACCTTTTATGCCCACAGAGTGTTGAAAGTCCCAGGTGTGGGAGAGACATGGGACGCTAGTACAGCCGGCTAGCAGCGGCCCACTGCCTCTTTGGCGGTGCCACAGTGGGACCCCGCACAGAACTCACTGGTCTGGGTGCCCTGTTAAACCGGCAATCTGAGATTTGGAAGGGCAGATTGGCATGTCCATCTGATTGAATGGGACTTGGACAATGAGCCAGACCAGGAGTTTCCTGGGAAGCGTGATCTGAGCCAGTGCAGTCCAGCCTGGTTGACAGAGAGAGATTCCATCAAAAAAAAAAGAAGAAAATAAGTTTAATTGGCTCATAATTCTACAGGCTGTACAGGAAGCACAGTGGCTTCTGCTTCTGGGGAGGTCTCTGGAAGCTTCCAATCTTGGCAGAAAACAAAGGGAGAGAAGGTATCTTCCAAGCCAGAAGCAAGAGAAAGACAAAGGGGCAGGTGCTACACACTTTTAAACAGCCAGATCACAGGAGAACTCACTCTCATGAGAATGGCACCAAGGGGTGCTATTTCCATGCAGTAGTCATTCATTCCATCCAGCACACTGTCCCCTTGATAAGACTTGCTGAGGCACTTGCTGACACATTTGCTGATACCTGATCAGCTTAGAAATGCAAAAGTACACCTCTAAAGATGAAATTTGACCATTTCCCCCAGGTTCTGTCTGGAGGTTAGGTTTCTATCACAAAGTAAAAAACATTGATGATAATAAGCAATAGTGATATATTTTCCTATGTGGCAATTTTATTACCTGATATTCACAACATTTGAAAAAGCTAAAGAAAGTAAAATATATAAATAGCCAACACTGGTTGAGAACTTGCTGTTCCTCCTATCTTGATCTCTGAGAAGCCAAAAATAAATGTTCCCAATCTATGCATGTGCAGTTATTCAAACTATAATTTATTGAATTGAAATATAAGTATTTGGCCGGGCACAGTGGCACACACCTGTAATCCCAGCACTTTGAGAAGCTGAGGCAAGTGGATCACAAGGTCAAGAGACCAAGACCATCCTGGCCAAGATGCTGAAACCCTGTCTGTACTAAAAATACAAAAATTAGAGTGGAGGCATGTGCTTGTGGTCCAAGCAACTTGGGAGGCTGAGGCAGGAGAATCTCTCAAATCCAGGAGGCAGAGGTTGCGGGGAGCCAAGATAATGCCATTACACTCCAGCCTGGGCAACAAGAGTGAAACTCCATCTCAAGAGAGAGAGAGGAAGGAAGGAAGGAAGGAAGGAAGGAAGGAAGGAAGGAAGGAAGGAAGGAAGGAAGGAAGGAAGGAAGGAAGGAAGAGGAGAATAGAGGAAGGAGGGAGGGAAGGAAAATGAAAGAAAGAGGGAAGGAAGGAAAGAAAGAAAGAGAGGAAGGAAGGAAGAAAAAATAAAGAGAGAGAAAGAAAGAAGGGAAGGAAGGAAGAAAGAAAGGAAAAGAAAGAAAGAGATAGAGGAAGGAAGAGGAAAGAGAGAGAAAGAAAGAAGGGAAGGAAGGAAGGGAGGGAGGGAGGGTATCAAAATCAGTCTGTTCCCTCACTGAAGAGTCATTTCCTTAAGATCAAAGAGTAGGTTTCATTTATCTTTATGTACCTAGTAGGTCATAGAGCATCCTGCACCAAGTAGACCATCAAAATATATTCAAGGAAAAAGTAAATAAATGATCTTCCTCAGAGATAGAAAAGGAAAAATTTAGAAAGATCAGCAACTAGAGTAGTTTGAGGCCATTAAACATAGAGCAAACCTCTTTGAATACCCTCCGTTTTCATGACTGTGTGTTAGTTGAACATAATAAAACCTTCTGCTTATAAGAAAAAAATATGTTAATTTCTATTCTGCATTGTAGCAGATTTTAGGAAGATTTCCATTGAAAACACTTACTTTTTAACATTTAGTGCTAAATCTGTAAGTTCCTGTTTCTGAAAAAATTCACTAAAGTTGACTAATTTATTTCCTGATAAATATTACATGGATATCTCATATGTATCTATTTCTTTAAAAATGTAAACACATATAACCTGATTCATATCCCAATAGGAGCAATGAAGGGGTAGGTGGTGGCATCATCTTTAACTGTAGTAGTAAGCTGCTGGTCTTCCAAGGTGACCCAGCAAGCAGATGACTGAGTCCAAAAGTGGTGATTTATCATTTCATTCTGGGAGAACGTGAAGAGTTCTCAGCTTTTAAGATGCACCTTATGCCATTAAAGTGCACGTTGACAATGATGGATGTGCCTTCATTATGTAGTTTATTGCGGGTAGATCAGGGCTGGGATGAGAACCTACATCTTGTGATCCTAGTACAGTACATTTTTTAGGAAGCAAGACCCCCATGGCTGACCCCACAAGGAATCCAGACTAGAGTGAAATAGGAGGCTCTGAGTTTTACAAGACATCAAACAATGGCTGCAAAGTTGATCTTATAGGCCTAGCAATATCTTCAGGGAATAATTCTCTTTCCCTTTCCCTCCTTCTGTAATTGGCATATACTCTAAATGCCATTAGAGCCAGCTTGTGCTAAAAATCTGTAGGGATAGCATTGCTCCCTCTTCCTCATTCAGTAAGTGCCCATGTCAGGCCTAACTAAACAAAGGGACCAGATAAATAGAAGATATTCCGTCCAGATATTATAGCCTGACTGCTTTACTCTGTAACCTCTATTATTGAGAATTATCTATTTTGACTCCAAACTCATCATTTCATCAAAGGTTCTTTACAAAGCAGATGACATTGAAAAGCAGGTTCACATTTTTCAGGTTTAGAGAGTAGATTTTTATGGACTTCAGCACTTGGAAGTCAGCTCACCATTCTGGCATAGTCCTCCTGCCAAGCCCAAATTCTGAAATCAGTGTGGGAGCAATCAGAGGGTGACATCCACCTTGGAGTCAGACAAACGAGGGACTTCTGATTCCTTGTAGTTTCTCAAAAAGTAAATCCTCTTTTACTTAACTGGCACTTTTCTCTTTTGAGGGCCTATAACAACCTACTTGTTGAGAACCATTTAACATGTTCCAAAATACTTCCAAAACCATTAACTTATTTGATCCATATATCGCTCCCATGAAGTCAATAGGCCAAATAGTAACATTTGTAGCAAACAAGAAAGCCAAGCAAGAAGTGTTCAAACAACTAACCCAACAACGAACTGAAACCCTGAATATCATCAGGGTAACAAAAGAATTGTCTGACCTGACCCCTGATAGGGAAATTTCCTACTGTGCAAAGAATAGTGCATACGACAGTGGGAAATCTCCCAGTTGGGGGTAAGGTCAGATAATTTTTTTTGTTATCCTGATAACATGCTTCTCTTCTAGGCTATGAGAAGAGGGTGCCCTAGTGGTGGAGCAGTGAGTGAGTGTGTGTTCCCAGGAATATTTTAGGTATAGTCACCAAGCTGGCCCCAAAGAAACTATAACAACTGGGAAATAGAGCAGATAAATTCTGTGTCTAGAATACAAACTTCTCAGATTTATATGTCCCAAACCCAACTCTTTTCCCTCTCTTTTCAGGCTCTTCCCACAAGTACTGACTTTACTTCCCAGCAGGAGAATTTGAGCCACTAACCTAGTCAAGGCATCTTCCCCTCTGAATTCACCATCAAGACGAATGCTATCCACTAGAAATATAAAGGAAGCCACACAGGTGATCTTAAATTTTCTAGTAGGCACATTTTAAAAAGAAAGACAAGGCAATTAAAATGTAATTTTAATAATATATTTCATTTAACCCAATATATCCAAAATATTACCATTTCAACACACGATTAATATTCTAAGCTACATTAGTGAGATAGTTACACTCCTATTTTCATCCTTAGTCTTCAAAATCCAGGGTGTATTTTCCACTCACAGCATACCTTGACTCAGACCAGCCATGTTTCCAGGGCCTCAAAGCCACACCTGGCCAGGGGCTGACACAGTCTAGCTTCAAAAATGTGAGTAAGCTAGACCTCAGACACGGTGGCTCACACCTGTAATCTCCACACTTTGGGAGGTGAAGGCAGGTGGATCACGAGGTCAAGAGATCGAGATCATCCTGGCCAACATGGTGAAACCCTGTCTCTACTAAAAATACAAAAATTAGCTGGGCGTGGTGGTGAACGCCTGTAGTTCCAGCTACTCCGGAGGCTGATGCAAGGGAATTGCTTGAACCCGGGAGGTGGAGGTTGCAGAGAGCCGAGACCGCACCACTGCACTCCAGCCTGGTGCCTGGCAACAGAGCAAGACTGTGTCTCAAAAAAAAAAGGTTTTATAAAACTCTCTCTTTAGGGATGTGCTTACCTTCCCCCTTCTACCTCTGCTGCTCCTGACCTCCATCACCAGAAGAGACCCTAAAACCAACTCATATTTTTGTTTCCAAGAGGGCCACTGACAACACTAAAACCCAGGAGGAAGCAATTGACAAGACCTTCAAGTGACTCACTTTGCAGGGAAAGCAGAGAGAGGCTGGTAAACAAGAAAAACATAAGCCCACTTTTCTCCCTGTCGCCAACCTCATTCCCCAACTTGTTTGCATCCTGAAGTGGGGAGAGGCCTCCAGAGTTGCTTTCTGGGTCACTGTGGGGTGATTCCGCCAACAATAGGCTATAATTATAAGGTTTCTCTCTGCAAGTCAACTCTTGTTAATGGCAGGACGACATGAGAATTGAGACTGACAGGCTGGAAGATAAAAGAGTAGTTGTTTGTACCCTCTGCCCACTGAAAAATCCAGCCCCAAACCCATTTGAAGAACATTTCCTGATAGATAATGAGACACAAATCATGTGTACCTGATTGTAAATGAATAGCTCATATGCACAAAGCAAAACACCATCTAAAAACTCCATTTCTCAGCCAGGATAGCACTCCATTAATGACATGGCTTTTGTTTCTTCCAAAGACTAAATGCTCCTTTTCAAGAGAAAATAGATCCCAACCTCACCTCCCCACGTCCCTACCCCCACCCCAAAGAGATTGCATTACTCTGAGTATTAATATACCTTGCCACACAAATATGTAGGTGACCAAAACCTGAGCAGTTTTAGCCATTTAATCCCTGTCTTGAAATAGCAACTCACTGGATAAATGGACCCACCTTCAGCAATTTTCAGGATTTCCAATCTGCTTTGATTTCCTCTCTAGGTAGCTTTTTATTTTGTGTTGCAGTGGGCACCAACTTTGCAATATCAGGAAAAACCAGAGCCAGTCTTGAAAACAATGCTGAGGTTTTAGACTCAAACCCGGGACAGAATTGAGAACGAATCAAGCCAGGCGGGTTTTTTCAAATCTACAGGAAGGGAAATTCTTCTGCTCCAAGCAATGTTTATTACCCATGTAGAAACCTCGTCGGTTTGGTGATGGTGAGTTAACAGGGTATGGCCTGAGTTATGCTCTGAATAACTTACTGTTACTGCCTAGGATGTGGACGATTTGGGGCAGGACAAGTCTACTGCAGTGGCCTAAGTGAGGTGCAGGCTGGTGGCTAGCTTATCTGTGAAGGCGGGTTTGTTTTTTCTGCTTTTATTACACATTAAACCAGATGAACCCAAAGACTCTAGTTTTTACATTTCAATGATTTTTAAAATTCTATCTCTAGCAGGGAATATTGATTTATTTTATTGATTCTTTTAAGATCCCTTCCAATCTTTAGTGTCTGCTAGTCACTGGCCTCAAAAATTGAATTTTCACGTGTTGCCTTTGCCACTTAACATTATTGAAGCTTCTTGAATGTTTACTAATGTACGCGTAACTCCTTTCATGCTTGCTGTGTCCAATGTTCCTTTTGTGTTAGCAAAATTCGGGAGTGTGCTGCTGGCCAACTTGCAGAAATAGAGATTTAGGAGAGACATAGTGAAGAACTTCCTTACAACACGAGACATTAAATGCTGAAAAGGCTCTTCAATTCCTTTCTGAAATAAGTCAGGGCCAGCACCTAGCCCACTCTATCGAACTCTCCCCGAAAAGTCTCTGCAGTCTTCTCTGTGGATTCCTCCGGCCCAACACCCAGGAGCCAGGGTCTGGGACTTCTGGGACACCTCCCAGGGCTCATTCCGCCCTGACGCCTGCCATGAATTTGTCCTAACTGCCTGACTCTCAGTGTGATGTGATGGCGGTAACAGTGTGTGTCTTCCTGAATGTGTTGGTTGCAATGGGAGGTGTTGGGCCAGAGAGTTGAATAGAGAAGAGGAGGGAGAAAAAAATAGGAAATTAGGTTTTTCAGAACTGCACAACCAAGGATTTGCACACTTATTTATGGGGGTGAGCGGTGAGCTTGGTTGACCCCGGATGCTTTTCTGCGCTGTACGGGAACCAGCAGCGGGCCGATCACTCTCCGGCTCTCCAGCGGGGGCCGCCCTCCTGCGCCGAAAGCGGCCTGGGGCACCGCGCCCCTCTCGCGGGTCTCTGCGGGGCCTGCGACTCCCGGCGCCGTTCTCGTGCCCTCTCCTCCCTCCACGGGCAGGGGCGGAGCCGAGGGGCCCACACAGCTCCCTCTGCTCCAAACGGGGCAGAGAACGAGAGGTGCCTGCAGCCGGGGGCGCGCCGGTCCTTCTGCACACCGCAGGCTCCCGTTCTAGGCAGTGAATAAGGGAGAGAAGGGAAGCCTGGCGTAGGGGTGGGTCTGGCCCTGGGTGAAGGTGAATCGCCAACACGGCCTCCTGCGGGGCTTCGGTGTCCCCTCCGGTGGCTGTCATTCTGTCCCCGTGGCTTCACCCCCGGCCGCTGTGAGTCCAGTGTGAATCCACGGCCGCGCGGACACACCTGTCAGGCAGGCACAGGAGCAAGGGCCTCTAGGACTCCCTGGACACGAAAGCCGCGTCCGCGCCCCCAGGTTAAAGATTAACGCCCAGCCTCGCTGGCATCTCTGTTAACAACGCGATCATTCCCGCTGGGAGCCAGTGCGCCGCCACCGCCGCCTGGGTTCCACTCCTAAGCCTTACCCTCTATAAGGTTCGTTCTTCATAGGTCAGATGGGTCTCTGGTCCTACCGCATAGGGTTGCTCAGGCATGGAAAGCACTCGCACCCGGTGTGGGCAAGTTGTGCCTGCTCAGTAAATTTTAGCTACCGTCTCACAGGACCTGCCTCTCTTTTTGCTGCCCTCTCACATTTCTGGTCTCTCTTCCATCTCCATTCTTACTGACCCAGGGTTGGCTGATGTAAGTGAAAAACAGGTGCAGTCAGTTAGCTAAGTCATGCAAATGATTTAAAATTATACGGGTATGTGTGTGTGGGTGTATGTATCAGCCTCCGGGTATATAGAGGTGAAATACCATGAAATACCATGTCAGCAAGCACTTGTGCAGTTTTCTTCGGATAACAAGTTTGAAGACCCAGCCTCTACTGGTTTCCTTCCCTTCCCTGTCTCTCTTCCTTTCTTCCCCACTAGAGCTTTCTGGGGCCATCTCCAAATAAACTACTTGCTCTCAAATCCCAGTGTCAGGGTCTGATTCTAAGTGAACCTGGAGTGCTGGCAACCGAGCATTTTTTTCCAGGACTCAAGATGGAATCTTACAGGAGATACAGAGCCCTGTAAAAAGTTAGACTCATAACCCAGCATCAAATTGTGCTTGATCATTAAACTAACAATGCCTCCTTTCTCCGCCACCCCCATGTTTCTGATACTGTGATGTGTGGTGTTATGGTTCTGATATGTAATATTGTGTTATGGCAGGTAGATTATAAAACTTGAATGCACAAGGAGATTTCCTGTGACATAAGTAATTCTCAGGCCCTATGTAGTGCAGGCTTTTTAAAAAATCCGGTTCAGCAGCCAAACATCATTAAAAATTAATGCTAATATTTCCTCTTTCAAAGAATGATAATGGGAACATTTCCTAAAGTCCACTTTTCTTTCCTTCCTTGTTTTCTCAGCTTTTTGAGAGTGTCATATTCTCTCTTCTTGCCCCAACATCTCCCAGCTTCCCAAAAATTCTGACCCAAAGTCTTTTCTTCTCTCCCAACAGACGCTCCTGCTAGCTCTTAATTAGGTAAATCAACGTAGCCTCTCTGTATGCACTAATATTCTCTCAGCTCCCAAAGTCTCCCTAATAAAGAAGAACTTGAGAGCTGACTCAACTGTCCCCCAGTACAAAGTGGTGAGCATGAGGGAGAGAAATGTGAATTACTTATGCATAATTTTCCCCCATTAAACTTTCTTCACAAAGACATTCGTAGTCCGAGATTCACTGGAATTATCCAAAGCTTCTTCCAGGCCCAACTGACCCATCATTTCTTTCCTTTTCTCACTGGTGTGGGCATAATTTCCTGCCATTTCCTACTGTGCTGCCTGCCAATTCTGGCGGTGTCCATTAGTGTCCCTCTTGACAAACTCTGATTTGAAAAATGGGCAACTAAATCTTCATTTATTAGACGTGTTTTTCTTTTTCTAACAGCTGCCATCTGTTCCTCTCCACCTCAATACGACTCCCCATATCCCTCCAGCCTTCTCTTCGGACATTTTCATCTCAGTTCCTTTTCATTCAAGGAACAATTATTCAAGGCACATTCAATTGCAACACAGTTTTTGAAAGAGGAGAAATAAGAAGTAACAGAAAATAGAAATGATAATAAAATATTACCCCCAAAATAAAAAAGACAAGGAAAAGTTTCTTTTTTAAAAGAGAACACATAAACAACACATGAAAGGTTGGAAAATAACAAAGAAAATAATTTTTTTAAAAAAAAGATCTAGATGCAGGAAGGACTGTTATGGAATGGCTGGAAAGAATAGTAACAACCAAATAGCTGGAGGGTTGCCTGCAGCAGAGATGAAGAGAATAAATCAGAAGGGAAAAAACGTTTGCCTGATTCGATTTTGCAGACAGTCTTTTAAAAGGTATGTGTCATTCAGATTTGTTTTGATGTGTCAGTCATCTCCAGCATTAATCCTGCATTTTGGATGCAACTTAGTTGCACGACTGGGTGTGTTTTAAGATCTGCCATGCAGGTTATATTCTGATTTACTTGCTTACAGTGAGCTCCTACCTGGAACACAGGTCTGAATGCCAAAGAAAACCAAAGACCATTTCCAGTTCAATTTCCATCTACAAAGTGGTCAAAGAAAACTCCAGTCCTTGAACTTGCATTCCAGTCTCTTATGCGCTGTTTAGAGATTCTGCAGGGGCTTCATGCCTGCCCTCTATGAGGGATGAAGGATGTGACCCGCTCCTGATGAATGGACATTTGAGATCTAAAATGTATTGAGGTCGAGTTGTCATCACGTTTTTCATTTGCGCAAATCCTATATCCAAAAAACAAATGAAGTTTTTCATCATTTCATATAAATGAAAAACAACATTACTAGCTCGTTTCAAAAGCAAAATGCATTCTGCGTTGTATATGAGTTGGATAATGTCAAGTGTCTGTGATTGCAGCGTGGGAGTTGTTTTGGTCTGTTTTATTTTGACTTAAGTCAGGAAACAATAAGTATGTTTGTCATTTTCTAAGGAATATGGTCCAAAATCACTTGTAGCTGGTGGTCCTTCATCTCCACGGGGCATTCCACCCAACAGTCACCATCTGCCGGGGATGCCTAGCAATGTCAAAGTTCTACTAGATTTCTCTGAAGCCTGCTTCTGCTTTCAGCAGCTTTGAATAAGCTACAGGGCCACAATTTACTTCTATTGTCATTTCTTCAAGGAGACAGAGAGAAATACATCTGCCACATTAGACAAGAAGCCCATGAGAAGAGTACACACACAATCAGAACAGCCAGAGTAGGATTACACAGTTCAGCTGCAATCAGAAAGCGGGGAATAAGGGAGAGAAAAAAAGCCCCCATCTCGTTATGTGTAATGCTCATTTCTGAGCCAGTGTTTGAAGACAGCACGTGCTTTGTGAGAAAAACATGTTTTTTCATCAGATAGGATGTAGTCAACTGAGAATTAATCATTAGTGAGCCATTAAATGATTAGTTGTAAATTGTAACTAATCTCTGATGATTAAAATGACTTTTTTTTATACCTGGGCTCCTATAATTCTCCATTTTAAAATAGTTACCAAGCTACACCCTGGTAAGATAAAGACAAAAAGTTCCAGTAAGTTAGCTTTGGCTATGTAACAAACCATTAAGTTGTAATAGATTACCACAAAAAGTATTTATTGGTTCACTATAATCTGGGTCAGACATTTAGGATGAGTTCGGCTGGGTGGATCTTCTGCTTGTCTTGCCTGGGGTTCCTCAGTCAGCTGATGGTGTGAGCAGGATCTGATTGGTCTTGAATGGCCTCACTCACATTTCTGCTTTTAATGCTGGCTGCGGTCTGGGAGGTGCAAGGGAGTGGGACCTGTACGTTTCCAACAAGATGCAGCAAGAGAGAACAAGCCCCCGTGCAGATGCGTTTTTCAAGGTGCTGTTTATAGCATGTTCACTCTATTCCATTGGCAAAAGCAAGTCACATGGCCAGGCCTAGGGCCAGTATGGGCAGGAAATCTCAAGGGAGTGAACATTGGCAGGTGGGGGATAAATCAGGGACATTACTCCAACAACCTCCCACAGATGTGTTCTTGAACGTGCTTTTATGTGTACCACCAGACCAAAACTCTTTGAATCACGTAAGCATGTATCAAAATTGATCTCAGCTAACTTCAAATCCTTCTTTGGACAACTTAAATTCAGAAAGGTGACTTTTTTGGGGCCCAATGTCACATGACTAACTTGATACTACATTAATTATGAAGGCATTGGCAAGCATCTGGAATCAGTGACACAATAGTTTGACTTAATTTTTTGGATAGGAAAATCTATTAATAAGGTGGAAAAATCTGTCAGGACTAAAGAGTCTAGAAAATATTTTCAGAAAGAAAAGGCAGAGCTCAGATGGGCAGGTAAACAAGCAGAAGTAATGAGGGAAAACCAACTGAAGCTCAAGGTTTGATGTTTCTCTCATATTATTTTTAGATTCATAAGGCAGAACTTCTCAATCATCCATGTGCATTTGGAGTGCCTTTCCAGGGAGAGCTCTCCTACTGCAAAAGATGTGTGCCCAGGAGACACTTAGCTTTGATCCATGTTGTTTTCAGAAATCATATAAAACTCATGGGACATATTCTGAGCCTTGAATTCCTCCTTCTACAGTGAACCTCAGGGAGACTCCTTCCCTCATTCCCAAGACACGTCCTCCTGGAATCAGTGTCTTCTTTTCATCACTGCAGTTATCCACTGCAGCAGAGAAGAGATGAGTTCTCGTGTCTCCACTCCCTGGCCAGCCCACTTGGTCTAAAAGGGTTTTGCATCCAGGTCAAGTTCCTCAGGAAGCACCAATCAGGGGGTGAGGAAGTGAGACAGGAGAGGAAAGAAACACCATAAAGTGTATATTTTTGAGGAAATTACCAGTGTGGGCAGCTGGGGCTCAGGCTTGCTGAGGACCTCGGAGAAACTGTGGAGAACCTGACTCAATCACCCACCCAATGGGAAGAAAGTTGGGTGTTTATCCACAAACTCCCTTTCAGGGACTGCTGGAGTGTGCTCAGGGAAGATTGGTTCTCCAGCACGTGACTCTTTCTTAGGCACACATCTAGTGGGTCAGAGAAAAGCCTTCAGGCAGAGACAGTCTTTGGGAGTTTCTAAAAGCCACTTCCAGGTTGCAGAAGAGAATGCAGAAGGAATATGGGCAAGGTTAGAGTCCTTCTGCCTTATGCATCCTTGGAGAACTAACCAGAAAGTCAGGACTAGCTTAAATGTGTAATGGTTCTGACTAAAACCAAGGCAAGCACATGAAAAGCAACACATTATTAAAACAAGCAAAATGGGCCGGGCGCGGTGGCTCAAGCCTGTAATCCCAGCACTTTGGGAGGCCGAGGCAGGTGGATCACAAGGTCAAGAGATGGAGACCATCCTGGTCAACACGGTGAAACCCCATCACTACTAAAAATACAAAAAATTAGCTGGGCATGGTGGCGCGTGCCTGTAATCCCAGCTACTCGGGAGGCTGAGGCAGGAGAATTGCCTGAAGCCAGGAGGCAGAGGTTGCGGTGAGCCGAGATCGTGCCATTGCACTCCAGCCTGGGTAAGAAGAGCGAAACTCCATCTCAAAAAAAAAAAAAACAAGCAAAATGGTGGGCGTCCAACAGCCCTGTCGATTATTTCTACTTTTTCCCCCTTCTGTTGATTGATTGGGTTATGCTGTCTTTGTTATGCCGACCAGTAATGTCTCAGCTGCCTTAAATAAGTTGTTTTCAACATCATCCACCCAAGTTACTCAACAGGAAAGCGGCAATTTTTTTCATTGTTTTCCATTAGGAAGCAATATTAGTTAGATCTGGATTTCAGTCTGTCCCTGTAGTCTCTCAAAACTGCGACCTTGGCCAAGTTATCCTCTCTCAACTTCAGTTTCCTCATCTGTTAAAAGACAATAGCCATTCTGACCACACAGGAGTTCAGTGAAAGAAGTATGGTAAGTAGCTCACTCATGAAAGGAACACATGTCCTCCCTCTTCCCCACTCTCTAATACTCTCCTCACTGCTGAGGACTAAATTCAATTCTACTTAATCAATTTATGTTGAAGTTTGACTTTGTGTGGGTTCCGTCTTGGATTGCCTAGCAAGTATAGAGCTAATAACCCTTTTCTTCTAAAAGCTTTCTGTTTTGGGGAAAGACAGGCATATAAAGCTCCAACAAAATCAGGTAATGATAAGTACTTCTTTCCGTGTGGAGAGCACCATGCTCTGACCGTACAGGGAGAAACAAATTATCCTCTATTTTCTTGTAACTTACATAACAGTAGTTGATTCCGTAATGTACACTCAACTGCTAGAGTCTCCAAGTTTCCCACCAAGTGCCATCTTCAACAGAATTATATTACACATGAAAAAACCTCTCACTAACCTCTAATTGATTCCAACCTTCCAAGACTATGAAAAAGAGTTAAAAACAATCTAGAAACTGTTGACTTGTATCAGACATAGATTTATTCAAACAAAACAGAGAGACAGCAGGTTTTTGAAGTGAGATTGTTTTGTCAATTGGGCATGACAAAGGAAGAAAAATAAAAATTATTCTTCATGCTCTGAAAATCTTCTCTCTTGTGATATATGACTCTGTTACAGTACCTGGCATTTAGTGGTGTTTAACCAATGTTAGGGAAGAAAACTAACATTGGTTAAACACCACCAAATGCGAGGTACTGTAACAGAGTCCTCATTCATCATTTTATTCAATCTTATCTACTCTCCAAAGACCACAAAAGAAACCTGTTGATTAAGCAAAGCTTATCAGACTTACTGCAGTAAGAGAGAACATTGTCTTAATGGAGAATGGTTTTATGAGCTGGGTGACTTTGAAGTTGGTCTTGCAAGTCAGGGAACTTGTTGGGACTGGAAAAGTTTATGAAAAGTTTGTTTACTTTGCATTGGTAGGCACACGGAGGTAAGGGTCTTGAAGGGAGTATTGATGAGTAAGTCATCAATCTTGATAAGTAAGCCATTTCATTGGTGTTATGGGATAAATTGTGCCCCCCTAAAATTCATATGCAGAAGGCCCAACCCCCCTTCCTCAGAGTGAGACGGTATTTGGATATAGGCCTTTGAAAACGTAATTAATGTTAGGCCATGTCATATGGGTGAGCCCTAATCCAATATGACTTCTGTCTTGGTTCATTTGTGCTGCTATAACAAAATACCATTGACTGAATAATTTATAAAGAACAGAAATGTATTTCTCACAGTCTGGAGGCTGGTAGGCCTAAGATCAAGGCCAGCAGTTATGGGGTCCATGAGGAGCCCAGTCTCTCCTTCCAAGATTGCATCTTGTTGCTGTATCTTCCAGAAGGGAGGAACACTGTATCCTCACCTGGTAAAAGTGATGGAAGGACAAGAAAGGTGAACCCTCTCTGATGCTTCTTTTATAGGACATTAATTTATTCATTAAAGTGGAGCCTTCATGACTTAATCACTTTCCAAAAGGCCCTACTTCTTTTTTTTATTATTTATTTATTCTTTTTTTTTTTTGAGACGGAGTTTCACTCTTGTTACCCAGGCTGGAGTGCAATGGCGCGATCTCGGCTCACCGCAACCTCCGCCTCCTGGGTTCAGCCAATTCTCCTGCCTCAGCCTCCTGAGTAGCTGGGATTACAGGCACGCGCCACCATGCCCAGCTAATTTTTGTATCTTTAGTAGAGACGGGGTTTCACCATGTTGACCAGGATGGTCTCCATATCTTGACCTCGTGATCCACCTGCCTCAGCCTCCCAAAGTGCTGGGATTACAGGCTTGAGCCACTGCACCCGGCCTATTTATTTATTCTTTTGAGACAGAGTTCATTTTGTTGCCTAGGTTGGAATGCAGTGGCGTGATATCAGCTTACTGCAACCTCCACCTCCTGTGTTCAAATGATTCTCCTGCCTCAGCCTCCCTAATAGCTGCAATTACAGGTGTACACTATACCATGCCCTACAGATTTGTTGTATTATTGGTAGAGACAGGGTTTCACCATGTTGTCCAGGCTGATGTTGAACTCCTGACCTCAGGTGATCCACCCACCTCCACCTCCCGAAGTGCTGGGATTACCGGCGTGAGCCACCGCACCCAGCCAAGGGCTTACTTCTTAATACCACCGTAAAGAGAATTCAGTTACAACACAAGAATGTTGAGGGCCATTCAGACCATAGCAAATAGTGTCTTTATAAGAAGAAGAGATTAGGACACAGACACACACAGAGGGATGACCATGTGAGGACCCAGGGAGAAGACAGCCATCTGCAAGCCAAGGAGAAGGGCCTCAGAGAAAACAAAACAAGCCACAACTCTGACCTCAGACTTCTTTCCTCCAGAACTGTGGGCAAATACATTTCTGTTATTTACAGCCACCTGTTCTCACAGCCCTAGCAAACTAATGTAATTGGTACTTCCAGGAACAGGAGGTTAAATAACATGCCGAAGATTACAAAGCTGTTAATGCAGAGCCAAGGTTCTAAGCTCAGTCTACTGAACTGCAAAATCAAGGTCTGCATATTTTAAACTTCCCTCTGAAGCAGTAACAAACTATAAATAGGGACTAAACAGAAAGTTGCTCAGTTTTCCATGGGCAGCACAGGGCACTCATTCTGTTTCTTTTCTACAGCCTCCAGCCTAGTATACCATTTTTAATTTATAAGGTGTAAAGGCCAGCTAGTGTTTTATCCAGGTGAACTGACACTCTTGTGTCCCACCCACTCTCCTCAGGCCTGACTATTTCTAGGTACAGAGATTCTGTGATTTCCAGCTGCCAATACTTGCAACCTTCACCTGAGGCAGTTCCCACTTGGCCCTTGTTCAGGGCAGATTGGAAGTTCTGGGTAGGGAATGCTCCCCACCAGAGAAGCCCTCGACCAATGATTGATGGGAGTTGGTGGATAAAAAGTCCAGTTCCCTCCTCCCTCACATGGAATGACTCCGAGACATGTTCTGTTCCCAGATTTTCCTAATGGGATTGACCCCTACTTATGCACAGTAGTAACTGGCCTGATAACACACCTTGTATTGGCTGCCTTTTCTCCCATCAGTGCTTTTTGGGATCACCTCCTAGATAAACGATACTCAAGTTCTTGTCTTAGGGTCTTCTTCTGGAGAAACTCAAATGACACCAGGCTACCACTGCTATCTCCAAAATGAGTCACCTCCCCTCTCCAATACCTCTGTATGGACCTTTAGATCTCTTAGACAAGAAGCCACATTCTTTAACATGACCTGGAAGAGCTGGCATGATCTGGCATCTACCTGTCTATTCTTATCAGGGTTCTTCGGTTTAACAACAGAAGTAGAATCTGGGTAACTAATGCAAAAAATGAATTTATTAGAAGGACATCTCTTACAGAATCAGCTTGGGAAGATGGGAACCAGACTGATTTAGAGATGAGTAACCAAGTCCCTGCCATAAGAACCATCAACTTAGGACACCCCTGCAGACCCCAAACTCCCTTGGTCCTCATCACCCTCTTCCTGCTGCCGGATGCCATCACCCAGATACTCCCCCTACTGCCAAATGCTCAGCTACCAGTAGCCCCTGTGGAAGTCTCTAATCAGCATGTACCTTATTGCCCCTCCCGAGTTACAGTGGCACAGGGGCAAAAGTGACGGTGGGCACCCATGACTAAGCCTAGCCCTTAAGTGGACTCCTGTGATTCCACTTGACCTCTTCTGCTTCTGTCATTGCAGTGAGAGGACTATGCATGAACTAGGCCACTGGAGGCCTGAGAAGAGCATACCTGGGCTAACTCAATCGTGGCTTGAGAAGAACATGCCTGGGCTAGCCCACTGAAGGCTTGAGAAGAACATGTCTGGGCCCAATATGCTTAAAAAGCATGCTCCCACGGTGCACGGAGAAGGGTTTATTCCTCTACTTCAGTGTCTGCAGAAGGAAATGGGGATGTCCCAAATAATCAGGGTGCTAAAATATTGGGCTACCAGAAGACGGACCCCCTCCTGCCTCACAGGCCCCTCCCCTCACAGGCCCCTCCTCATGCTGATGTCCAGCCCTACCAGGCTTTGTGCAGGTCACAAGGCCACCATGCTTCTCCCTGCTGCACAGTGTGCTCTCCTCTTTGCATAGAAGACCCCCCTCTTCTGCCCAGTCAACTCTTGGCTGCAGAATTCAGGCCAGCCTTCCTCAAAGAAGATTTCCTGAGACCACAAACAGGTCAGATCCCCCACAAATGCATGCACAACAGCTTTTCTTTGAGAAATTCATCTCCCTTGTAACTGCAGTGTCATTCACATCCCTCCCAAGAAATCAGTTCCCTTTGGGTCCAAGCTGTGTCCACTTTTACTCACCCTATATGCTCAGCACCAAGCAGAATACACAGTACATATTAGGTACTAGATAAATAGCTGTTGAAGAGATGAATAAGTGAATGAAAACATTTATAAGCTGCTTAATTTTGATTTTTCACAAATCACTACATAGTTTGTAAATAGCAAAAGACATTGTCCTTTTGGCTCAGAGATGAGGCAGCTCGTATTTTCAGTGAGAAAGATGTTCTTTCATAACAGACACTAAAATAACCCAATGTGACATGTGGTCACCTTGATTACATGTTTCCAAAGAAATATTTTTTAATATCAAATATTTTTTTAAGTTTTTATAAAGCCTTCCATCTATTCAATGGTAGGTGATATCTCAATTAACTATTGCTACATAACAAGTGTCACAAGTGCCTCCAAAACTCAGAGGCTAAAAACAATGATAATTGGTTATTGTCCATTCATCTAGAGGCAGACTGGGGTGAACTGATCTAGATGAGGCTCAGCAGAAAGTGGCTGTGCTCCTCTCATCTTTCTCAAATAATAGTGGGCTATCCCAGGTGTGTTCTTTTTTTTTTTTTGAGACGGAGTTTCACTCTTGTTACCCAGGCTGGAGTGCAATGACGCGATCTCAGCTCACTGCAACCTCCACCTCCCGGGTTCAGGCAATTCGCCTGCCTCAGCCTCCTGAGAAGCTGGGATTACAGGCATGTGCCACCATGCCCAGCTAATTTTTTGTATTTTTAGTAGAGACGGGGTTTCACCATGTTGACCAGGATGGTCTTGATATCTTGACCTCATGATCCACCCGCCTCGGCCTCCCAAAGTGCTGGGATTACAGGCTTGAGCCACGGTGCCCGGCCGCGTGTTCTTCGTAAGCTGCCAGTGGGCTATCCCAGACATGTTATTCTCAAACCACCAGTGGGCTATCCCAGGCATGTTCTTCTCAGGCCACCAGTGGGCTATCCCAGGCATGTTCTTCTCAAACCACCAGTGGGCTAGCCCAGGCATGTTCTTCTCAGGCCACCAGTGGGCTAGCCCAGGCATGTTCTTCTCAGGCCACCAGTGGGCTAGCCCAGGCATGTTCTTCTCAGGCCACCAGTGGGCTAGCCCAGGCATGTTCTTCTCAGGCCACCAGTGGGCTGGCCCAGGCATGTTCTTCTCAGGCCACCAGTGGGCTAGCCCAGGCATGTTCTTCTCAGGCCACCAGTGGGCTAGCCCAGGCATGTTCTTCTCAGGCCACCAGTGGGCTAGCCCAGGCATGTTCTTCTCAAACCACCAGTGGGCTAGCCCAGGCATGTTCTTTTCAGGCCACCAGTGGGCTAGCCCAGGCATGTTCTTCTCAGGCCACCAGTGGCCTAGCTCATGCATATTCCTCTCACTGCAATGACAGAAGCAAAAGAGGTCAAGTGAAATCACAGGAGTCCTCTTAAGGGCTGGGCTTAGTCATGGGTGCCCACTGTCACTTCTGCCCCTGTGCCACTGGCCAACGCAACTCAACATAATCAATCCAAAGTCAAGAGAGGTTAATACCTCCATCCACAATGGGCATAGTGAGGGATGAAAAATCAAAGCCAACAAGCAATCTACCTCAAGATTAGAGGTTAGGTAAATGATAAGAAGCATTTAGAAAAGCAAATGGCCAAATGGCAATCAAGTCTTCCATCAGCATGTAGGTGTATATGCCTTTGAAAAGCTGTCAGAAACAGTACTCCTCAAAACAGTCAAAGTCATCAAAAGCAAGAAAAGTCTGAAAATTGTCACACCCAAGAAGAACCTAAGGAAATATGATGAATCAAAGTAACATGGAATCCTAGATGAGATGCAAGGTCAGAAATAAGACATTAGTTAAAAACTAACTAAATCTGAATAACATATGGGCTTTAACAATAATATATCAACAGCAGGTCGTTAGTTGTGAGAAACATACTATATATTAATAAAAGGAGAAATTGGGTAAGGAATATATGGCGACTCTGTACTTTCAACTTTTCTATAAACCTAAAACTATTCCAAAATTTAAAAATTGTTTTAATAAACACAGCAGTCAGATGGAATGTGGTTTATGACAGCAAGAACTGTTGCTTGTCTAACCTCATCAAGTTCTTAACCTTATTACAACCGTACAAATGACAGATTTGTTTTCTAGGGAAGAAAAAGCCCTTTTCTGGGACTCTGAGATGAAGGATTTATTTGTACCCACCTGAGTCATGTGCTCAGAGTGGGATTGGAGGTGCATAAAAAAGGTTCCTGTCAGAATCTCCAGTCTGGGAGCCCAGCTGCCTGCCCTCAGTCCCTATGCCTCCCTTTGGGCTCCTTCCAGCCTCATTCCACTGTGATCTTCCTCCTCTCAGCATATCTGTGGTCTTCTCACCCCTCCCGTTCCTCTGTTTCATCTCTATAAAAAGACTGGATGAATTTTAGACCCAACTCCAAACTTCTATTTATTTTGCAGTAACACAATGTAAATAGGCTAACTTAAAAGTCCACAGCTACAACAGCATCATTTATTTTTCAAAATCTAATTCCTTCAAAGAAAGCTCCCTTAACTGCTACAGCCTTCACAGATTCAGCCTTCCTCAAGGAAGGTATCATGAAACCACAAACAGGTCAGATCCCCTACAAATGCATGCACAACAGCTTTCCTTTGAGAAATGCATCTCCCTTGTAATTACGGTGTCATTCACAGCTCTCCCAAGAAGTCAACTCCCTGTGGGTCGGGGCTGTGTCAACTTTGGCTCACCCTGAGTCCTCAGGACACAGGACATAAGCAGATGCGTTTTGTGAGGGCGCCCAGCCGAACTGTAAGTCTCCTGAAGGCAGGGGCCAACATGAATACATACTCTATCCCCCAAAGATTTAGAAAAATGCTGGATCGTGTGCCCCACTTCCACCCCCACACCGTAAATGCCAACGAAGGAAGATTCTCTCCGCCCTTCCCCTCTCCTCCCTGGGGCAGAGCGGCTCCGGGACCGCCTGGCTGCCATGGCAACGCGGCGCTCCCTCCCAGAGACCGCGCTCCACCGAGTCGTGGAGCAGCTGCTACCGCTGTGTCTCCGCCAGTGCCATTTCTGCTTCCTCGAATTTTAAATTGGCCAGGATAATACAACAAATTAAGGTATTTGCTGGTTTCTGTTACCATTTTTTGGTAAATCATTTTTTCCATATTAATGCATGGGAAAGAGATTGCCAGCAAACATACCGTTAATTTCACTGAGAAAAAGCTTTAAATGCTCAGTCATGTTTTTCTAATACACAATTCAATGCTTCCAAATTTATTTACTGCTGCCTCAAAAATTCCAAGTAAATCATGCTTTCATACACGCACGCGATGCCCATGTTGAGAAGAAATTTGCTAAGCGGCTGTGTTTGTTGAATCCTGAGTCTCCCTCTGCACCTAGAACAATCCTACTGAAATGAAATGAATGCTTGCAAAGATTTCTTACTTCCTCCTTTAAAGAGTTCCAGTTTACGGATGGTAGGAAAATGAACAAAGGGGATAAAAGGAAGCAAACTCATGCATTCACCAAAGCGAAATTTCCAAACAGTAGTTACAAAGCATTTTTGCATTTAAGTGTCATTACAGATTTGGAAATATATTTTTTTTTCTCTGACTTCTCCCAGAAAAGTTTTTGGGATTTGGGAATTCTATGTGTACATTTTCCACAATGGAGTTTCCTTCCGATGTATGTGTGTGTGTGTGTGTGTGTGTGTGTGTGTGTGTGTATTTTATATATATATGTTACATATTTTATATGTAATATATATTATCCAACATATATTACATAATTATATTATACAATTACATATTATTATAAAATTATACATAATTTTATATATTGTAGAATTACATATAATTATAGAATTATATACAATTTTATATATATTAAAATACATAGACAATTTAATATATATTATCAGTGGGGATATTTGTAATGCAGATAACTACTTGCAGCTTTAAATATCAGCTTTACGGATACACTGACTGTTTGGTGAGAAAGGGTGCTATTTATGGTAAACGGAAGAGGAGAGAAGGAGGCAAGTTCAAAGCTGAAAAAGATTTTCAAGATTATTTTCCAACCTAATGCCCTATTTTACTCACCTAGAAGATGAGGTCCAGAAGAAAAACTGACTTGGTTAGTAACGCACTACCAACTTGTGGCTGAGCTGTGAGTTAAATGATGAAACTGAAGCAAAATCACTTGGATTTCTGCATGGGAGTTGTCAACAGTCATGAAATTACACTCAAGGACTCCAGTGCATTCAACTAAATGTCAATTAGTGTCTAAACTTTGCCAGAACACAGCAAACAGCAGAGCTAAGACATCCTGTGGGTGCTCCTCCCTCCCTGCAGCCTGGCCTGATCAATTAGAGTTCTTTGCTTTCCAGAACATGTTTGCTATTTTCTTCTCCAGCTCCATTAGCAGGTTGGAAATGGCACACTGGCTTTTTAATTAAAAATAATAATAATTAAAATACTAAACACAGTGTTGACTAAAAACAAACCATTATTCTCCCTTAATCAGTTAGGCTTAGTAATTTATCTTTGTATTTGGCAAACCTTCAAAAGGAGTAAATCAATGTTCAATCCAAAATTTAATGACTCGAGGGTTTTTGGAGAAAAATAAACCTACTAGTGCATCACAAAAAAAGGCAGAGACTGGATAAGTCTGGGCTGTTTTATAAGTTGCTGTGTTCTACCACTAAAAAGAGGGTTATCATAATTATTGCTAGTTATATATGGGCTAACCCCAAAACATCTTAATTTCCTTACAAGTCATATTTAATTTTTGAGCTTATAAAAATGTCCCCAATTATTCAGAAGCAAGATCATTTTATGTAGAGTTCTACTGCTAAAAATAGACACACCATTTCATTACAGCAAACCCCATGTGAGTGTTTCTCCACATGCTTTGTCTAATATTTAAATTGAAATACTTATTACACATATTGAAGTATGTAAAATATTGCAAAATAGACGGTTACCAAGTCAAAAATTTCACTCTTTCAGCTAACACGTGCATATCTTTAACAACTGACAAATTACATAGGCAGGATTGTTACACAAAATGAAAATTTTTTTAAAACAGCAAAGCAAAGCATGTTTGCATGCATTAACTCATTTGTTTTGATCTTGTCCTATATTCCTGAAACTCACAGAAGGTAATCTGTTATACAAATAGATGATAAATGTGGAAAATTGAAAGAGTATATAAAGGAAAAAGAGAAATCTCCCTCTGGCTGAGGCCTGAGTGACCGACCTTCAGCAGATCTGCGGCTACCATGTTCTCCAGCGCCAGCATCTCTGGGCTGTCGGCCTGGACCTTGCAGTTGCAATGGATTCAAGTTCAAAATAAGGCAACTTTGAAAGATATTACCAGGTGACTAAAGTCCATCAAAAACATCCAGAAAATTACCAAGTCTATGAAAATGGTAGCAGCAGCAAAATATGCCTGAGCTGAGAGAGAGCTGAAACCAGCTCGAATATACGGATTGGGATCTTTGACTCTGTATGAAAAAGCTGATATCAAGATGCCTGAAGACAAGAAGAAACACCTTATTGGTGTGTCCTCAGATCGAGGACTGTGTGATGCTATTCATTCCTCCATTGCTAAACAGATGAAAAGTGAAGTTGCTACACTAACAGCAGCTGGGAAAGAAGTTATGCCTGTTGGAATTGGTGACAAAATCAGAGACATACTTTATAGGGCTCATTCTGACCAGTTTCTAGCGGCATTTAAAAAAGTGGGAAGAAAGCCCCCTACTTGTGGAGATGTGTCAGTTATTGCCCTTGAATCACTAAATTCTGGATATGAATTTGATGAAGCCTCCATCTTTAATCGATTCAGGTCTGTCTTCTCCTATATGACAGAGGAAAACCCATCTTTTCCCTTAATACCATTGCAAGTGCTGAGAGCATGAGTATCTACGATGATATTGATGTTGATGTGCTGCACAATTACCAAGAATATAGTCTGGCCAACATCATCTACGACTCTCTGAAGGAGTCCACCATTAGTGAGCAGAGTGCCAGGATGATACTCTGCCATCCTGGCAGATGACACAACACCAGCAAGAATGCTTCTTGTCAATCATCAAGAGATGATTGACAAATGGACATTGACATTCAACCGTTCCCTCCAAGCTGTCATCACAAAGGAGTTGATTGAAATCATCTCTGGTTCTGCAGCTCTGGATTAATGAAAATCAACTTCCATCCTCAGACAAGAGTAAAGAAGGAAAATTCAGCCAGCTGATTTTGTTTTTAGCTTACTGTTGTCTTTGTCGGAAGAAACTGTTCCTCCGTTGTTTGAATTAACGAAGACAGCAAGATATTTATAAATTATCTTACAATAAACAACGTAAAATAAAAAAAAATAAATCTCCCTCTCTATCAAGCACCTCTTTCATCTCCACATCCCATAGGTGATCATTATTATCATTGGTTTGATATCTGTCTTTTTATAACAGTACTGGTTAATAGAAATGTAATGTGAGCCACAACTGTGTGCATATTAATTAGCCATATTTTTATAATAAAAGTAAAGGAAATGAGAGAACTTAATAATATATTTATGTAATATAGTATATCCAAAATATTATTTCAACATGTAATCAATATAAAATTATAAATGAGATATTTTGCATTTTTTGTGCGGTCTTCAAACACCAGTGTGTGTTTTATACTTCGAGTACAAATCAATTCAGATTACCACATTTTAAGTGCTCAGTAGCCACACAGGGCCATGACTACCTGTGAGACAATACAACTGCAGACCTTCCTTTCTATATGAGAGAGAGAGACTATGAGATAGTACATCAGCTAAATATTCTTCACCAGGTGCCATGGCTCACGCCTGTAATTCCAGCACTTTGAGATGCCAAGTTGGGCAGATCATGAGGTCAGGAGTTCGAAACCAGCCTGAACAACATGGTGAAACCTTGTTTCTACTAAAAATACAAAAATTAGCCAGGCATGGTGGCGTGTGCCTATAATCCCAACTACTTGGGAGGCTGAAGCTTGAGAATCGTTTGAACTTGGGATGTGGAGGTTGCAGTGAGCCAAGATGGCGCCACTGCACTCTAGCCTGGGCAACAGAGCCAGACTTTGTCTCAAAAATAAATAATTAAATAAAAATTTTTTTTAAAAAAAAAGAATCATTTTGCTGCCAAGAACAGAAGTAACAATGACAAATAATAAAGGCTTCCATCAGCCTATGTAACAGGAAGTCTACAGATGGCCAAGTCCGAGCCTGGACCAGTAGCTAACAATCCAGGCCCCAGATTGCTATCTGCAATTGTCTCAACCATCCCCTGTGGTTGTAAGATGGTTGCTTCAGGTCCCAAGAGCATACTTCCTACTCCAGCCTCTGAAGACAGGAAGCAGAAGCATAGCTGAGAAAGAGCTCTTTCTTCATTCATGAAGGGGTAAAAATCTTCGTCAGATGCCCCCTTTATAGCTCTTGCTCAGAACAGATCACATGCCCTTCCCAGGTCAGAATGTGGGTGTCTGGCTATTTTAGCATCCACAGTGAGAAGCAGCAATAGGAGAAAGAGATTGAAAATGGTTAAAAGGTAGGCACCCAAAGAACTGACATGGATGGATCTAAAAGTAGCATTCCTGACTCAAACAGCATGCCTGCCTCAGAGTAGGATGGACCCTTCCAACACACTTCCTGTGGGCTGTGCCAATCACACTTCCTCCAAAAAATATGTAAAAGAATGTTTCAGCACATCTGCAGCACGTTGGGCATTATTAGATCCTCAAATAACCCTGTACAGTTTACACTTTCATGAGTATCACCTTCATTTTACCGAAAGTTAACTACCTCTTGAGGTCACAGCCAAGAAGACCCTGAGTCACGAACCATCCCGTAAACCCAGGTCTTCCATCTGCAAACTCACTGCTTTTTCCATTCTCAGCTGCAATCTAATTGACAAGTAAAGAATACTTCATGAAAATTGAAAGTATCATTAAAGAATCTCAAATTTTATGACAAGTTTGAAAACCCAATGTAAGTCCCTTTCCAGGATAAGCTCTGGTATTTATAAAAATCCAAACACCCAGTCTGTGACTGGCCACCAGAAAAACAGATCTTGGGACACTAAATGATCTCTACTGTGAACCACTCAGGATTGCTGTTATTCTTGAAGAGAAGGTAAAAATAATGACAGCAATGGTTGTTCATAAACCTCAAAGTATTTTTATGCCCATTATCTCATGTGATTAAAGAAAAAAAACCTCTGAGATTGGCAGAAGTGTGCAAACTTATTTGATAAATGGTAACTAAGACTCAGGAAAGTAAAGTAATTGGGTCAAAATCAAACCTGTAGGCTAAGACTCACGTCTTAGATGCTAGGAACTCTAAGTAAGATGGGTATCAGAAGTCATCAGAGGCTCTTCCGTCATCAAAACCCTTTCATCACATGCTAAGCACTGTTCTGAACGCTTTACATTTATTAACTTATTTAATTTCACAACAGTCCTATAAAACTGTGCATCAGTGCTGTCTTCAGAACAAACTAAATTTGCAGGTGTTCACAACATTAGACGGTTACTTCTCATTAATGTCTACTACACGACTTGGTTGAAGTTCAGCTGATCTAGGGTGGACTTAGCCTGGTATGACTTTAAGCTCATGGGCTGGCTTCAAGTGTACTTCTGATTAATACAAATAACATCTTGCTTGTCTATTTCACACTCAACAGACCTCACACAAAAATATTATTTTCTCAGTCCTCCTGAATGGGAGTTGGAGTCTCTCAAAGGAAATGGGAGGATTCTCACAAGTAGAGAAATGCCCCATAGCCACCTCTATCAAAGAGCCAAGTGAAATTGAAAATAGGGCACTGGATTTGATAAGGAAGAGGTCACTGATGAAGCTGTCACCTGAAATCTGGGCAGGGTGCCATCAGGCACAGGTTTCTCTAGGGCAACAGTTCTCAAATTGTGTCCCCTGAACCAGCAGCACCAGTGTCATTTGGGAATTGGTTAGGATTTTCTAAGACCCCATTCCAGACATACTGAATCACAGACTCAGACTGGGGCCCAGCAATTTTTGTTTTAATAAGCTTTTCAGAGGATTCTGATGCTACTTTTAAGTTTGAACACCACTGCTCTAATAGGATGCAGAGAAATGAACTGTGCATAGAATTTACCATTGCTGACCCTTTAGAAAGTTGATGGTTTTCCACTGTAGCATTCACAATCTTGATTGTATGCACCCTGCCTTTATTTTACTGTATATGCAATACAGTCTTTGAAGTACCTGTCTTACCAAGAGAATCCTACACTATTTTGGGCTTTGGCTGAAAAGCACGAAAGTCACCCTGGATTGAATCCTGGGTTGTTTTTTGGTGGAGAACATAAAGATCATTCATGGGAAAATTGATCAAATTTGAATAAGGTATAGATTAGATAACAGTATAGTTTCAATGTTAATTTCCCAATGCTCACAACTGAACTGTGGTTATGTAAGAGAAAGTGACTATTTCTAGGAAACACATACCGAAGTTTTTTAATTTCAGGGAGCATACCATTTGCCACTTACTTTCAAACAGTTCAGAAAAAATGGTTTTGCATGTGTCATATGTATATGTGTGGAAAAATGATAAAGCAAATATGGTCAAATGTTATATTTAGAAAATCTAAATGAAGAGTATGTAGGAATTCTAAATACTCTTTTCCCAATTTTTGTATTATTTCCAAATAAAAAATTTACAAAGAAAAAGCAAGTAGAGCCACCATGACTTTTGCTCCAGATGTACGCAACTGACTTGGTGGAATCTCATGCTTCATGTTCTACCCTGTTTTAGAGCGTAACTTTCCTCCCTCCAAAGGGAACAAGACACATCTATGGAAATGCTTATGGATCTACAGTGATCATCAGGCATGGAGCAGCACGGGAGCATGAGCTTCTTGGCACCTCCCAACCTGATGATCTTCATGGCTGGAAATGTCCCCCTTCCTTCTGAGTTTCTCTGACATTAGCGTCTGTCCTGGGATATTATTGCACATTTGTCAGTACTAAGAAGTAGTTTAAGAGAGCAGCCTCTGGGGCCACTTCATGTATTTATGACTTCAAACAGCAAGGGTTCAAATTATGCCTCAACCACTTTCTACCTGTGTGACCTCGGGCAAGCCCCTGTGTCCTCATCTATAAAATGGAGATGATAATAGTAACAGATTAAGTAAGTGTAAAAGGCTAAGAACCGTGCTAGCACATGGAAGTTATTCAGTACATCTTCACTCTTGCTATTATTTCCATACATTTCTTCTTTCTAAGTCACCGCCTATATTTATGACTTCAAATCTAGATAGTTGTGTCGTCACAGGATGTTCACAGCATGTTAAATTCATCTGGTCCGTTCTCTCATGACACACCTGAAGAAACAGAGACCCCAGAAAGGCTAAGTAACTTACCCAAGTGACACAACTTGTTGGTGTTACTAGCTCAAGTCACTTGTGCCTGGAAACCTTTCTGCCGGGATACTCTCCAGGCTGGGGATCTGAAAGAGCAGTGGTGTGGGCACTCTGATTTCCAGAGAAGGTCTTTACATAGGAAACAATTTTGCCTGGAGGGAGCCAGGCACCTCTTGATGTAGGAATAACGTCTCTCACTAGAGTCATCAGAGTCACTAGAATGAGAAATTGCCAGGTACCACAGGCACACTGAATTGTAGTTTATTTTTCAGATATGTGGTAAATTGAGGACACTGGAAATGAGCATGGTACAATGACAGTCAGAAAACAGTGAGTTTAAATTTGCCAATTAACTTGGGTATGTCACGTAATGCCCACAAGTCGTATTCTCTGCATCCACAAAGTGCAGTTAACAGTGCTTCTCTCCCAGTGTGGTGACAGTGATCAGACAGATGCCTGTCAGGTGCAATGGGTCCAGGGCCATGGATGGCCAATGAATGTTCTTTGCTCCAAAAAAGGTGATGGCTGACTTCGGGGCAGAGAAACTGGTGGCAAAGTTGAAGCTGATGAGGGCCAATAGGAAGAGGCCACGATGGGTGGAGAACAACACCTGGAAGAAAATGTTCCTGCTGTGAGAGAAGTAGAGGACCTGGAACCATGAGACCAGTAGTCTCACTCACACATCTATTGTATGGGCTAGGGATGAAGATCTGCCACCAACTGGATCTTCATGCAAGTGTATCAAAGAGTGATATCTCATTTCTAATTATAAATTCTCTTAGTGGTGTTGGGTTTCCCCTGCAATTAACTAGCTATTTACAAAGGCATTATCGCATACAGCCAAAGGCATTGGTTTCAATGCCTGAGACAACAAATCTGGTGTAGAACTGGAAGCTCGGAAATTGGGTGACTTTGGGCAAGTTACTCAGAGTTTGTGAGGCTCAATTTCTTCACGCATAGAATGGTGGATAATTGTTTGGTTACTACTGCTGTGTAGCAAGTTACCCCCAAGCCTAGAGAGGGAAGGAAACAACAGGTTTTCAGCTATTTTGTGGTTTAAGAATTTGGGAAGGGCTTGCAGTTCCCACTTGGGATGCCATATGCCTGCAGTCAGGTGGCAGTGGGGGTTGGGCTTGTCTGAAGACTCAACAGGGCTGGAAGTCCAAGATGTCCCATCATATGCTATAGGCTAGGAGGCCAGCTAAGGACCAACCAGAGGACCAAAGCTTAGCCTCTCCAGCACCAGAGTCTCGGTGGCAGGGTAGTCAGACTTCCTTACACGGTGACTGGCTTTCCCTAGGTCAAAACACAAGACGTCTTTTTCTGACGTATTCTTGGAAGTCAGACAGCATCACTTTGTGTGGTGGGGGGGGAAGGCGGGGAGGGCTGTGTGTCTTTTCCTTGTCTGGTTTTTATTTGTTTACTTGTGGGCTTTTTAATTTACGTCAGTAGGTTTAGGAGGAACAGGTAGTGTTTATTTACATGAATAAGTTCTTTAATGGTGATTTCTGAGATTTGGTGCACCCATCACCAAGCATTGTATGCTGTTCCCAACATGTATGTAGTCTTTTATTCCTCACCTCCCTTCCACCCTTCCCCCTAAGTCCCCGAAGTCCATAGTATCATTTTTATACCTTTGTGTCCTCATAGCTTAGCTCCCACTTATGAGTGAGAACATAAAATGTTTGATGTTCCATTCCTGAGTTACTTGCTTAGAATAATGGTCTCCACTTCCATCCAGGTTGCTGCAAATGCCATTATTTTGTTCCTTTTTCTGGCTGGGTAGTAGTCCATGGCATGCATATATATATATATTTATCATTACATATATATATATACACATATATCACATTTTCTTTATCCATGTCTTGATGGATGGGTATTTAGCCTGGTTCCATAATTTTGCAGTTTTGAATTGTGCTGCTCATCATAGCATCACTTATTTCATGATAAATCAGTCGTATGCTCACCCAGGTCAAAGAGAGGAACATAGGTTCTACCTCTTGATGAGAAGAATATTAAAGAACTTAGAGACATGTTTTAACACTGTCACAATTATAATATCACATTATAAGATTGTTGAAAAAATTAGATATATAATCATTACAAAGTATTTTACATTTGGTGCTATTGTTGAGATTTTTATAATTGCATATATCAGAGAAACAAGTTTCTGTCTCCCAGCTGGAGAGATGCAGGTTTTAAGAGACAAACACAGGTATATACCATCCTTTCTATAAGCCACTCGAACCCAGGCTAGCAACTAGTTGAGTGCCATTGATTGCTTAGAGGAATTAACCAAATACCTTCTCTGGGTCCCTAAGATGCATTGATTTCCTGCTTTTCTCCCCAGCCCCGTGCGAATGTCACTGAATGGTGGGAGGCTGTTTAAATGGGCAGAGATACTGATTTTCTTTTCTACTTTTTGGAAAGCTCTTTGCTTACCAGGTGCTGAGCAAACATCAGGCAAATGGCAGTCCAAATAGAAACAGATGATGTGAGGAGCAACAACAGCAGTTATGGCTTCTGAATGTGAAGCTGGTTAAGCAGCAGGTACCCCCACTACACACTCTGGTTTTAGATTCAAAACTACACATCATTGTTCACACTTTGTCATTTGCCAATTGATGGTATAGCTCGCCCAGATACACTAAGTAGCATAGTGGAAAAGATTCCCAACCAATCCATGGAAACAGTTCCATTCCTCTCTGAAGAGGGTTGGCTAAAAGCTGAGATGAACTGAGGGTTATGATGGGGTAATGCAGTGCATTAGGTTGGGGTCTGCATCCTAGGTGTCTATGTGAAAAATTGGTTATACCCTTGGAAATGAAAACAAAGTTCTTAGTGTGTCAGTGATGACACATAAACACAGGTTAAGAAATTTCTGGGTTTCCTTGACATAGAGGACATTCAAGAAACCACGCATCGACATTATGTTGCTCTTGACACCCAAGGAAACTGATGTATGGTTAACTTCTCTCAAAGAAAAAGCCAGGGATTCCCTCAGGGAGTCAAAGTGCAGCAGATTGGAAATCACTTCCAATTCACACCGGTGGAAGGAAACCAGTGATGGAGGATAGAAAAGAGCTCTGTTTCCAACATGTGTTTTCTGAATGTTACAGCCCCAGAGAACTTGCTCCAAAGAACAATGAAGAATCCCAAAGTGCTATACGTTTTCCATGATTTTGTCAGATATTCTGAATTTAAATAGATTATTACTTTCGACAGAATGCGGCGAAAACCATAGTGAGGCATTCTTGGGCTTGCTTTTCAGTTTTTGTGATGTCCTTAGGGAAAAGGCCTTACTGGGTCAGGTTTGCCAGGCTCTGTACTTGGAGCACATTTTCAGCACTTGGTTGGAAGTACATCCATTTAACCCTCAGCTTTAGATGAGAACAGGATGCAGCAATTTTAATGCAAACCAGAAAATAAAATTGGCTTTAACAGCCAAGAAGGAAATAAAGAGAAATCTGCCTCATCTCACCTTATAAAGGTAATTTCTTTGTTTGTTTTCCCAATACTCCCATTTAAAAGTATTGGGAGAGGTGTGCAGTGGCTCAGGCCATAATCTCCACAACTTGGGAGTCCAAGGCAGGAAGATCACTTAAACTCAGGAGCTGGAGACCAGCCTGGGAAACACAGGGAGACCTGACTCTACAAAAAAATTGGTTTTTTTTAATTAGCTGAGTATGGTGGTGCATGCCTGTAGTCCTGCTACTTGGGAGGCTGAGGCAAGAGAATTTCTTGAGCCTGGGAGGTTGAGGTCGCAGTGACCTATGACCATGCTACTGCGCTCCAGCCTGGGTGACAAAGCAAGAACCTCTCCCTCAAAAAAAAACACACACACATTAGGAAAAGAGAAAGAGAGAAATAAGGTCTAAATGTCCCCTCTCTGCATATGATGTACCTGGGTTCAGGTCAGGCAGGTATGGAATTCGGGCCAGTCGTTCTTACCCGTCTCTGAACTCAGGCACTTCCATGCCTGCATCCCCTCCAGACTCAGGTTCTTTCTTCTGAGAAGAAAACTTAGGGTTTTTAAATTGTTGCTGCTGGTTTTGTTTTCAAGGAACTTTTTGCCTGTTCTGTCAGGATCATTTCAGGAGAGTAGCAACGCTGAAGAAAACTCCCTTTTTCTTTAATGTATCTTTCCTTTTTGAAAAATTAAAGACTTAGTGAATTCCTAGTTTGCACCTGGCACTTCTGGGAACTCAAAAACAGAGTGAGAGGAAGCTCATTCCTGGGAAGAGGGATGGTACTAGGAGACTAGACAGGGCTGGGACCTTCCTAGGGCTCTGAGTGCTATTGGGAGGGCAAACAAATGCATGTCATTCCTAGAATGATTAGAAGACACTGGCAATTCAAAGGGAAGACAGTCTCAACAAGCTAGTATGGTAGGTGAGTCGAAATTGATAGCTGAACATCCAGCAAATCAACCCTCCTTAATTCCAGATAGAATTCTCAGAAAGGATATAGGAATGTTCACATAGCACCTTACTTTTGAAGTGATTTTGCTGGCCTCACCAAGGCATGCCATCTAGTTTTCATTAAGAACAGCACACATTTTTAGGGAGATTTGTTCAACAACTAATATAGAAAGCATCTTAGGGATACACAGCATTTTTCAGACCCCATAAAACAATTGCATAAAAATGATCAAATTTCACATTGTGAAACGAGGCACAATGTGGCTTTTAAAAATGCTGACAAGGCATGAGCAATCTGGTAGCTTCCATTTGCTTATTTGACCACAGTATGATCCAAGCATGTTTGGAAGTAGAGGAAAAAAGTGAATAGAAATCACACTTTATCAGAGAACCATGGTGGGCTTGTTCCTATGTAGGAAAGATGGTGGTAGAGGTGGTAATCGTATTCCCATATAAATCTCATGTAAACCATAAATACAAAGCTGTATTATGGAAGCAGCAAAAGCTGTTTTTCTCAGGCAGTGAGACAAAATATATTCTTGCACCCTGGTTTTGTTGCTCCCCCGCCCATGTAAATTACAGTTTAATGGCAAATACAGCACTAAAGCATGGGACACAGCCAATAATATGGTGCTAAATGATTACTGAAGTCACAGCTGTATGATTCAAATAATCTTGTTGGAGGACAAACTGACAAACATAATGACAGGTATCATCAGGAAGTGTAGTAGATATGAAAGATAGTAAACCTTTCCAAGTCATCAATTCTGAAAAAAAGAAAATATATTAAACCTAGTGGTTTATGCATCAGTGTTTTGCCACGAGATGCTGGTGAATGCATCCTGGATAGGAAGTCCATGGAGGCACAGCAGACTTTCGTAAGGACATGAGCCTGTCTGGATGCAGGCAGATAGGGTGGGTTGGACTCTGGTGCCTTGAAATCCAGGCTGAAGCATTGTTGCATTCTACATAAGGAAAAGGTACTTATGGATATGAGAAGAATCTAGAACTTAGATATTTGGGAGACCAAAAGCAATTTCCCCTGGCTGATGCTCTGTCTCATCTGTAAAGCCCTGCTTGTAGAGAGGATATGAGTGAGACCACAAAGATGTAGAGCTAAGGAGATGGTATTGTTCCTTTGGCTGGATCCATCCTGAGATCCTAATCCAATAACAATAATTCTTGTGTCTTATAAAGCCCAGTCCTTGAGTTACACCCAGCCTTTGAGTCTTTCCAGCTGAGGACCCAGAAATAAGATTACAAAAACTGTTAACAAAATGCCAGGGTTTTGGTCTAGGTGCTGCTGTGCCCCACATAGAAAGCCGATCACTGAGAATTAAAATTGCCAGAGAAGAAGGTTTTAATCAGAGGCTGCAGTTGAGGAGATGAGAGATCAGTCTCAAAACCAGCTCCCTAACTAAAATTAGAGTTTTATATTGCAGGGAAGAAATGTAACTACATACAGGAAAATAGGAATTACAGAGGGTAAGAATGAGAAGTTGGTCAACAGGAAGCAGGTGGTTGCTTAGACAATCGTGTCAGGTGAGAGGTCTAGCATCGCATTGTCCAGATGCAGTGATCTGATGAGTTTCAGTTCCTCAATGCTATCTGGGAGTCTTGAGTTTCCTGATAAAGGAACTCAGATAGGACAAGGGAGGATCAGTTTCTGTGTTTATTCAAAAGAAACCATAAATATCAGTTCTATGAGACAATGGGCCAGTTTCAACAGAAGCCATCCCTCTGTGCCATCTCCAAATCCCTGACCTCAGAATCTGTGAGCATAGTGAAATGACTGCTGTGAGCCACCACATCCTGGGTTTCTTTGTTTTGCAGCAACAATAGTTGAAACAAAAAACACTGAGCTCATGATTCACTGACATCTCATCATTGGCTTCTGCCACTTAGCATTGCAGGCCCAGCCCAGTTTGACTTTTTTATTCCTTTACAATTAAAATGTTTTGGGTTTTTGTTGTTGTTCTTGTTGTTTCTGCTTGAATACTTCTGGAATTTAGTCTCTATCACTGTAATTTAAATATTCCCTGGGATAGGGCTAAATATAGATCTCATGTTATTAATCTTGCCTAAAGTGAGCCTTTCAGTCTATACACTGAAGTGTTTTGCTTTGTGGCTTTTCCAGTGGTTCAATTTATTTGTTTGTTTGTTTTCCTGGAACATTGTTAAGAGAATTCCCAAGCTGAGGAGCTGGTCCCCACTGATAAATCTGAAGCTTTGAGTTCAAGCTATTCCCTTCTACTGCCCATCTCCCCTGTTAATGCTTCCCCAGGTCTAAGAACCAGCAATGGAAAAGAGTAGAGTGGCCTCCTAACTATGCATAGACTCAGTTTAGTGTAGGTTGTAGTGAACACTAGCAATGGACATGTCTGGAGTTAATGCTTTGACCTCGGGGTTTTAGGACCTAAGGCTCAACATTTGCCATTTATTACATCCATGCAACCACCCCAACCCTGCCGGTTATGTGACACATTCCCCCTCTCAGGCCTAAGTTTATGGCTCTCTGGCTAGAAATTCCTAAGCATGGGATCTACCCCAAATGTGGGCACAAATAAAAACAAATGGGACAAGAAAACCCACCCTTTACTTCCACCTCCTGAGGCTTCTCAGTAAGGAAAAATTGAAGCTTCTAGAATAAACACACAGGAAGCATGGAGGAAGAGTCATGCAGGTCCCCATGAAGAGGCATCTGACTTGAGGTCACTCCCATTCAATAGCAGTAGCATTTGCTATTGAGAAAGCATTCAAAGCATTCCTATCCCCCAAACCAACTATAAATTTATTGTTGAATCTCTCTTTCTCTGTTTTGTATTCTACATACCTATGAATTTCCCTTTCAACATTTTTATCTCATTCTGATATAATTGCTACAATTTACCTTTGTCATTACCTGCCCATTTCTGCATTGTGAATTCTGCTCTTTGCTGCTTTCAACCCAGATTTAATTTGGCTTTTGTGCTTGGCATCCTCTTCTTGTCTCTATGATTCTTCAATTTACTTTTTTTTTTAAAGTAAATTTTGTTTTGTGTCTTTGGTTTTACCTTTTTTACCTTTTTTTACCTTTTGCATCTTTGGTTTAAAAAGGTAAAATTCTTTATTTTTACTATTTACCTTGATGTGGTTTTTTTTTTTTTGCTCTCAGTCTTACTGATTTGGGCTCCTGTTTCATTAAAATCTTGGTGTTCATCCTAATCAATACACCAAAAAAAATTTCTTCTGGTTCTTATGCTTAGTTATTTTGCAGTGCAGTGCTTTTCCTTGAATCTTCAGCAGGATGTTCCCCTCCCCTGTTCCTAGCATTTCTCATTCCAACTCTCCCATGTGGGTTTCTTTTTTCCTGGCTTACTTATTTTTGAATAAGATAAGCTTTATCCAAACCCAGAATTCACCACCAGACTCACTGCTGTGTTGTCTCAGGTCTGTCCATTAATTAAGTCACCTTCTGAGATACAGCACTGGAAAAGCACAGTTCTTTGACAAATTCCCAGTGTTTAAAGGATCAGCTGTGCACAGTGGCTCACACCTGTAATCCTAGCACTTTGTGAGGCACAGGTGGGCAGATCACTTGAGGTCAGGAGTTGGAGACCAGTCTGGCCAACATGGTGAAACTCTGTCTCTGCCAACAATACAAAAATTAGCTGGATATAGTGGCACATGCCTGTAATCCCAGCTACTTAGGAGGCTGAGGCAGCGGAATCACCTGAACCTTGGAGGCAGAGGTTGCAGTGAGCCAAGACCACACCACTGCACTTCAGCCTGGGTGATAGAGCAAGACTGTCTCAAAAACAAACAAACAAACAAATAAATAAAAGATTGCAGGGTTGAAATTGAATCTCTTCCACCCTTCCTGCGTATTTCTCTGAGATTGTGAACAAATGAAATGATTAAAAAATGACAGTCCACTGTAATCATTGACACTAGGGTTCTTATTTTTCCAGTCACACACTTGAATTTTGTGATTTATAGCTACCAAAGTGAAGCGAGCTGCCACTAGTGTCTACCTCCCTTCCATCAATTTGTATATTTTGGAGATGTATGTCTTTTCTTTATTGATACATATTATTTTATGTTGACCCTTTCAAAAAAGGGTTTTTGCTGAAAAATTATCTGCCAGTGTCTACTTCTCTTCTATCAATTGTGTATTTTGGAAATGAATATGTCTTTTCTTTATTTTATGTTTACCCTTTCAAAAACGGATTCTTGCTGAAAATTTTTCTTGTTTTCATGAACCCTAGAGAGATGAACTGTCCAATGTGTTTATTCAGCTGCACTGAATAGCTACGCTACTTAGCAGCAAGTCTTTTGAATTCCAGCAGCTGATGGACTACGAGTTCTGCTTTTCGTGGCGTGTCTTGAGTACTTCAATGAAAAACTCAAGAGCACTAGGCAAGGAGTTAGTATCTAGAAGCCTCTTTTCGACAAATGATTCTGGCAGAAAAACTGTTTTTAAGAGGGACAGACACAAGAGCAGAATAACCACATGTGCTCTCAAAAGTCAGACTTGTTTACTGAAAAATCTATCTCCACAACTGTTTTTTCACAGTGTTCCATGAACATGCCCCAGGGCCACCTCTCAATACCCACGTGTGCAACATGCATTTTTGCATCTTCCCAATCCTGACCAGCCTGCTTTAGAGACTGTTCAGTGAGAACCATGCGTTCCCAAAAGTGTAAGGTTAACCTGGCCATAAGGGTAATTGATTTTCTGTAATTTGTTTGTATAAGGCATGATCTAGTCCCATTTTACAAGAAGGAAAATTGGAGTAGACAGTTTAAGGAATAGACTGTATACTGTAAATGTTCTTGAGTGATAAGCTGTGTGTCACACTCAGCAAATTACACATACACACATATACAGCAAAATTAGCATCATTCAGAAACATTGTTGGGATGGTGTTATTATTTCATGCTAATTTATTTAGAATTCATTTAATATTAAGCAATCTATAAAGCCCATTTATTTCTTTGTTTGTTTGTTTGTTTGTGATGGAGTCCTTGCTCTGTCACCAAGACTGGAGTGCAGTGGTGCATTCTCGGCTCACTGTACCCTCTGCCCCACTGAGATCAAGTGATCCTCCTACCTCAGCCTCCCAGGTAGCTGGGACTACAGGATGTGCCACCATGCCTGGCTAATTTTTGTATTTTTTGTAGAGATGTGGCTTCACCATGTGTCCCAGGCTGGTTTCAACTCCTGGACTCAAGCACTCCACCTACCTCAGCCTTCCAAAGTGCTGGGATTACCCATGAGCCACCAGGCCTAGCCTATAAAGCTCTGTAATAACTTTTTTTTTTTTTTTTTTTGAGACAGGGTTGTGCTCTGTCACTCAGACTGGAGTACAGTGGCATGATCATAGCTCACTGCAGCCCTGACCTCCTGGGCTCTAGTGATCCCCACCTGTCTTTCAAGCAGCTAGGACTACAGGTGTGTACCACCACACCTGAATAATATTTTCTTTTTTTTTCTTTTTTGGTAGAGACAGTGTCTTGCTATATTGCCCAGGCTGGTTTTGAACTCCAGGCCTCAAGGAATCCTTCCACCTAAGCCTCCCAAGGTCCTGGGACTACAGGTCTGAGCCACTGCACCTAGCCAACATTTATTTTTTATCATGACACAGTGAGGCTCCTGCTATAATTATCCCAATTTTGCAGGTGAGAAAACAAATCTACAGAAAGCTTAAGAAATTTGAGTAGCAAGTGGTTGACTTAATGTATGGGCCTAGACAGTATTTCTCCTCAGTCTCCCTTTATTCAGCACTCTCTGTATTGCATGAGAAGAAATACATGTTGCATCTGTAGCTGAACTTAATACAACTCACACCAACTATACCTGGGAGAGGGATTCATTTATTTACAAATTCCCAGTGGCCACCACAACATCTGATAGTTAATAAGCCCATCTTAAATGTTTGTGGAAATGAATGGAATTAGATGGTAGCTTCAATTTGACTCATATAAGAAAATAGTATAACCCACGTGTAGCTGTCCTCCTGAGGATGGCCTCTGTTTTCACTATCTGTCAGCTATGAAACAGGACTCCTTCATCCCTGCACAGGTATCTTCGGTAGAACTTGTCAGCAATTAACCTCACTTCTCCGGCATGAATACTAGCTCCCTTTCTGCCTGTGGCAGGCAGAATAATGGCCTTCCCAAAGATATCCACATTCTAAGCGCTAGAACATGTAAATATGTTATGCCACATGGCAAGTGGGGTTAGGGTTGCAAACGCAGTTAAAGTTGCTAATAAGCTGACTTTAAGACAGGGAGATTATCCTGGATTATCTGAATGGGCCCCATGTAATCACAAGTATCCTTGCAAGAGGAAGGCAGAAGAGAAAATTGAGGTAATATCGTACAAGAAATATTTCACCCACTGTTTCTGCCATTGATGATGGAGAAATGGGGTCATGAGCTAAGGAATGAGGAAGCCTCCAGAAGCTGGAAAACACAAAAAAATGAATGCCTCCCCCGCTTAGAGCCTCTAGAAGGAGCACAGCCCTGCTGACACCCTGATTTTAGATCTCTGATCTCTAGAACTGTAAGAGAATAAATTTGTGTTGTTTTAAGCCACTAAGTTTGTGGCCATCTGTTACAGCAGCCACAGAAGACTTCCCACCGCAGGATGAAAAGCCACTTTCTCCTGGTATTTCTCAAAGGTCTAGTCTAAGTGCATGGATTGTTCTGTACCTTCCAGGAGCACTATCGCAAAGTCAATTCATTACTTTTTTCATTTGTTCCACATCACCATGCTGGGGCTCATTAACGCCCTGTCACCGGGTGCTCCGTGCGCAAGTAGAAGTGTGTTAAGAATCAATCACTCTGACCTTTATAACTTGTTGGTGTTTTGTCATTTGTGGGCTGCTTGGCTTGATATATGAATTACTCTCCAGCTGCCTGGTGCTGGGGAGGCACAGTCACCAGCCCCCAAATATTTCAGACATATGCCAATTGCAATTTCAATGCACATTTTTTTCTACCATCACCCTGGAACTGTTCCATTGGCAACAAGCAAAATGTGAATAAGAGGAAATAATTGACAAGGCATTGCTGTTGACTAAGGGGCTAACCTTTAAGGAAGATTAAAAACAGATATCCTTAAAAAAAAAAAAATGAAATACCACATATTCTCACTCATAGGTGGGTACATGAAAAATGAGAACACATGGACACAGGGAGGGGGTTACTACACCCTGGGGTCTATTGTGGGGAATAGGGGAGGGACAGCGGGGGGGGAAAGCTGAGGAGGGATAGCCTAGGGAGAAATGCCAAATGTGGGTGAAGGGGAGGAAGGCAGCAAAACACACTGCCATGTGTGTACCTATGCCACTATCTTGCACGTTCTGCACATGTACACCAAAACCTAAAATGCAATAAAAATTTAAAAAAAGAAAAAGAAGAAAGAACTGAGGAAGTGAATCTTCTCTCCTTTTTAACTCTTTAGTTCATTGTCCTCATCCAAAAATTAAACCATCTTCAGAGTGTGTTAGTTTAAGGAGATCAGGAATTTTCAAGAATCCATTTGTATTCTGTAGCAGACACCTTGCTTGTTTGTTCCCCATTGAAAACTTACAAGAAGCAATACTGCAACCTTTGTTACAGCAGATAACTGGTGGGTGTATCCCTCCATGCCAAAGACATGCCACGCATAAACAATGTGCCTAGAAAAACAAATAACGGTGGAAGGCTCTTTCCCGGTGCCTTGTCACCTCCTTTGTCTTAGTCCTTCTTCTCGTGATGGTGCCCAGCCTGAGCCTGGGGTCCTTTGTTGTTGATTTCAGGAGCATTTCTCCATGACTTGCAGGAGACTGCCCAAAGCTTTCAAAATTACCTTTTTCATAAACTCCTCTTCTTTCCTCCAACCAATCTCAACCACCATCTTTGCAAAAACTACCTAATTAATGAGTTCATGTACAAGTGTGGGTAAGTGATAAAACCTGGATGTGTTGCCCTTCCCAGAGGACTTGTTTTCCAAATCTTTTCAAATAGAGACATAATCAGCCTGGATAATGAGTGCTCAGAATTAAAGCTTAACACTTCATGGTAGGAGTGCAGTCAGTGCGCAGGTGCTCAGGGGAGGTGATATGGGTCATCAGGGGCTTTCTTTGTGCCCCTCAAATCACATGATTTGTGCCACTACCCAAACGCTGCCCCTACTTCCACCCTGACAATGAAATGATTTCACGAATATATTATTATTATAGCCAGTGACATTTACCGCATGTTTCATTATTCTCAACAAGGAAAGTTTATTTCATGCTTACTCTCCAGTAAGCTTGTGAGGTCAAGAATTCCATCATCTCCATGCTGTATACCAGGAATCAACAAACTTTCCATAAAGGGCCAGAGAGCAAATAGTTCATCAGGCTTTGAGTCCATAGGGTTTCTGTTGCAATTACTCTACTCTATGGCTGCAGTGTGAAAGCAGCCATAGGCAGTGTATAAACAAATGGGCATAGTTGTGTTCCAATGAAATTTATTTACAAAAGCAGTCAGCAGGCTAGACTTGCCAAAACCTTGGTCTGGATGAAGAAAGTACAACATGGGGAATTTGAGGACCTTCCTCAGAACATGCACAAATCAGAAGCTACCATGCCAGGACCCAAAGCCAGTTCTTTCTTACTTAAAATTCAGTGCTTGCTCACTGAACCCCACTGTTTGGGGCACAGTGTTTAGCATTCAGGAGAGTCATGACTTTGGATCAGATCAACAATACTCTCCACCCACCCACTTCCCCCATTTTCATCACACACACTTGTAAGGCAGCAGCTGGCGATGGGGTGCCATCATTAGCCTGTGGCCATGGAAACAGAGTCAAGGTAACTGACCCACAGGACCAAGACATGTGACCTTGATGCTATTAGCTCTTTCCATTGAAGCTTGCCGGCCATATACAGCATAATTGAATGAAACTGCAGAACATATTCAGTTAGATCCACCTGTGCCTTCCAGAAACACATTAGTGAGGCCTCCCTCCAGCACAGAATGGGAACTAAGCAATCCAGACACATCCCCACCCAGCATCCTCCTTCTGGTACACTAGCGGAACTGGATCATGTACCAACAAAATGAAGGAGGCTTTGCAAGAACAAAGATTTTGGAACCTGTATTCCTGGGTGGTGCCGGAACAATTCATTCCCAGCCAGGTGCCATGACCACCTTCTCTGTGGGTCCTGTTAGCTCCCCTTAACCTCTCACCCCAAACGTCTTTCCAGGAAGGTGTAGTGCTGAGTGCACTGGTCAGATGTGGGGACACTGACTGGTCACAGGTGGAGCAAACAGGGGGAGAGACTTCTCGTCCTCCCTACCATCCTTCTGTTCCTCCTCCCATTTGTCCTCCCAGGAACCCTCCTTGTTAGACTGAGGCCCTTTAGCCCACCTGTGATGGGGAACAGAGCCATCTGCCTGGCCCAGGCAGGCTCTCTGGGGTGATACAATGCACACGGCCAAAGCTATTCATGTATTAAAGAAGCTTAGTGAGCTTTGCTTCTTTACAGCACTCCCATCTCAGGAGACACTCATTGAGAGGAACTTGTCATTTTGGCCAAAGACAGCATTTAGGGACTTTCTAGCTTCTCTGGAAAACTGTCCTCTCAAGCACACCCCAGTCTAACCACCCCTGCCTTAACACCTGGCACAGGGCCTCCATCTTTTAATATCCTTTTCCTTAATATAATTTCCTAAATCCATCTCCTAACATTCCCCCACCACCCTAGGAACAAGCACAGCCCTGGCTGCAATGCACAAGTTCCAGCCAACGTAGAAGCTGAGATTTCACCTCCTTGGGGTTCTCATTGGCTGCCTTTGCACTTCGCTCCACAAGAAACATCTTTCGATCCCTCCCTAATTACGTTGATTTATCTCATGGTATACCTTGTATCCAGAGCTTTTGATGATAGATAGCAATTCATTAATATCTTGTCACTAAGATGCAGTGACTGGAACTGTGGTCAGAGGCACGCAGCCATATCCTCCCTCCTCAATTGATCGCCTTTATTCTTGCAAGATGGGCCAACCTCTCTAAATGAGGGCAATCAATACTGTGCATTCAGCCATAATTGTGGCTTAACTCAGTATTCTTTGAAAACCTAAGCTGTGTGATTTGTCTATAATTGGGCTTTCCAAAAAGTCATACCTCCTGCTCAAGGAGGCAATTAAGCCGGCAGGCTCCCTGTCTGCTGCCTGCTCCCTCCTTCCTGGCGTCTGACTGCCATGGGTCAAGTCTTCCCTCCACCGACCTCTCTTCAGATTCCTGTTTGGCTCTCGGCAACCAAAGCCAGCAGCTGGCAGCAAAGCAGATGAACTAGAACATCTGAGTCTTGGAGTGGCCTTTTTCTTTCATAACCTCCCACATCACTTTCAGCAATGGCTTTTGCGGGGGTTCCTTGCTTAATGAGCTGTGTCCAGCTCATCAGTTCAAACACTGAGATAACACACTGCCTTGCAAAGGCAAAGGCAGAAAAGCTAAAGCCCCAACTGTGAGCCCTCATGTAAACTGTGGACCATGGGTGATGACGATGTGTCAGTGTCAGTTCAGCACATGTAACAGATGCACACGTGCCCTGGTAGGGATGTTGATAATGGGGAACCTGTGTATGTGAGGACACAGAAGATAGGTGGAACTCTCTGTGCCTTCCTCTTAATTTGCTGAGAACCTAAAACTTCTCTTAAAAATGAAGGAAGGAAGGAAAAAAGGAAAAGAGGAAGGAAGGAAGGAAGGAGGAAGAAATGGAGGGAGGGAAGAAGGAAGGAAGAAAGGAAGAAACAAGGAAGAAAGGGAGGGAGAGGGGAAGAAGGGAAGGAAGGGAGGAAGGAAGGAAGGAGGAAGAAAGGAAGGAAAAGTCTAACAAAAAGATGTGGAGACATGCCCCTCATGCAGATGGGGACTTGTGGTGCATTCAGGACACATGTAGGAATGGAATCCAACTGGCTTCTCTTCCCACATTTGATTTGCTTTGCCTTCAGTTAGCTAAGAGCAAGAAGAATAAAGTCCAGGCATCTGGGCCATTTTGTAGTGAGACAAGCCTGGCTTGAGGTGTTCTCGAACACTGGAAGTCATATCCCGCTACCTTTCAACTTTACAAAAACATTAGCGAAAATTGTAGAAGTAATGGCTGGCATGTCTTGAGTTCACACTGTGAGCCAGTTGCTCATAGGCACCATCACTTTTGATCCTCAGCACAACCAAAATCCAAGTGGGAGTGGACAGCACAGCACAGTGGAGAAGGATGCAGGCCCTGCAGCTAGACTCCGGAGTGTCACGTCAGTCTGCAAGGGCTGTCATACGGGGAGGGGCGGGGGGGGCACAACCAGAGGCTTAAAGGACAGAAATGTATGATGGTAAAAGTCTGAGATGAGTATGTCATCAGTGTTTGTTTCATCAGAGCCATGAGGGAAGGACCTGTTCCAGGCTTTTTTCTTGGCTTGTAGATGGCTGTCTTTTCCCTGCGTCCTCACTCCATTCCCTCTGTTGGCAACAGTGCCTGAATATGATGACACCGGTTATGTTGGATCAGGCCCCACCCTAATGGCCTTACTTTAACCTAATGACCTCTTTAAAGACACTGTCTTCAAATACAGTCCCATTCTGAGGGTCAGGATGGTACTGAGGGTCAGGGCTTCCACATTTGAACTTAAAGGGAACAAAGTCCAGCCCACAACAGGGATGTCCCGTGCTCTGTCCTTGGCTAACAGTATAACCCGACCAGCCACTTGGTGTCTTCGTGTCTTCATTCCTAACCCCTCATGTGGTTGTTGGGAGAAATAACTGAGATAAGGTACATGAATGCTCAGGGCACTGCCCAGCGCAGCCCTCAGTCACTGTCAGCCATCACTAGGGCTTATCCTTATTTCACATGTGAGCAAACTGAGCCTTAAATGGGCTCCACAGCTTGCTGGAGCTCCCACAGCTGGAGAACAACAGGTGCAGCAGGGCCTGTAACTCGTGTCTGCCTGTCCCCAAGACCAAGCCCTCATCCACAATCCTATGCTGCCTCCTTCACAATATTACATAGAAGGCAGCTGTGTGCCTACAAATAAGTTAAGCTTTGTTCCTCTTTCTGAGATGAAGGATACACAACCCAATCCATTTCAATTCTTACCAGCTTCCCAAAGCTTGAAATGTAAATCCCCAGCCCTGCCTCTAACATTCCTTGTGAGAGGAAGAACTTACTCTGTCCCTGTCTGCTGCCCAGCGCTGTGAGCACACCCCAGAAATGCCTCAGGTCCTCTCCCCTCCCCAGGAAGACAACAATGACAAGGATGACCAGGCCAGGGGCCAGAGGGGTCAGCCCTAATCTTGTGTCCCATATGGATGTGTCCTCAAGCCCATCCATGGCTGTTAGAGCTAAAGTGTTTTAACCTATCAGAAAGAAAAAAATCCTCAGCTCATAATAAAGGCAGGTTATCTTACCATGCAAATTAAGAGGTTTTTAATAAATAAAAGATTCATGCTCTTTGGGTACTTTTGCTGCATTTTTAATACTCCCCCAGCACACTGGCCACTCATTGGAATTACCTGCAAAGTTTTAAACACCACTGAGGCCGGGGCCCATCCCTAGCAACTCTCAGTTCCCTGCTCTGGGGTTTGGCCTGAGCATAGGGCTTTTGCCACTTTCCCAGATGATTGCACTGTGCAATCAAGGCTAGAAACCTCTGCTTAGCGAGGACACCTTGTTGGCTTGTAGTGACTTAACTCCAGTCTCTGCCTCCTCCATCTCCGCATGACTTCACACTGTGTGTCTGTGTGTCTTCACAAGGTATTCTCCTTGTTTCTTGGCCTCTTAGCATAACGACACCAGCTGTATTGGACTGGGGACCCATCCTAATCCAGTATGACCTCATCTTAACTAATCACACCTTCAGTGACCCTATTTCCAAATAAGGTCACATTCTGAGGTACTGGAGGTTAGCACCTCAATATATCTTTCAGGGCAGCACAATCCAACCCATCACAGTGGTAAATAATTCTTAGTGGCACCAGAAATAATTTTACACAATTAAGGACATCATAGATTAATAAACTTCAGCATTTTCAGCAACATGTTAGTTTCATGTTTCATGCTCCTTTTCTTGCTCTCACTTCAAGCAAAGACATCCCTCACCCTCTTTGGAGGCAGGTCTCCCCTTTGTTCCCCTTTCTCTTGGCCCCTCCCTCCCCAGCACAGTCAATGCTCATTAACAGCTATTTAATTATCAGCCCAGCAGAGAAGTGATCATGGCCCAGGTCCTCAGAGAGTTATATGCACGGTTAAGTTGTCCCAGATACTGGAAGGCTGACTGTGTTATGTGCCCCTAGGGAGAGGCAATGTGGCTTAGTTGAAAGTTCATAGCATTAGCATTGAGAATCTATCAACCTGATGACCCTTCCATGTTTTAACTGTTGGACAATGGCTTCCAAACCTTCTTTTCCTCAGCTGTAACGACAACTAACCCCACAGTTTTGTTGGGAAGATTAAGGACAGGAGTAGTGGCTTATGCCTATAATCTCAGCACTTTGGGAGGCTGAAGCAAATAGATCACCTGAGGTCAAGAATTCAAGATCAGCCTGGCCAACATGGTGAAACCCCATCTCTATTAAAAAATACAAGAATTAGCCGGGCATGGTGTCACATGCCTGTGGTTCCATCTGCTTGAGAGGCTGAGTCAGGAGAATGGCTTAAACCTGGGAGATGGAGGTTGCAGTGAGCCAAGATCATGCCACTGCACTACAGCCTGGGTGACAGAGCAAGACTTCATCTCAAAATGAAAAAAAAAAGATTAAATGTAGTGAAAGTACCTTGTTAAGTGTAGAATAATATGCAAACACACAGGGATGTTTTCTGCTTCATCCTAGTATGGCCATAACTGGCAAATCGTAGGGTGACTAGAGGTGGGCAAGGGATGGGTAGAGTTGCTTGGGTAACATTTGTACACAAATGTCAAATTAAGGTTCAAAAGTTGAACTGGAATTGTGAAATATCCATTGTTCATTTTAAATAAAATATTACCTAGTAGCAATTCTACTGACACTATTCTAAAAAATCAAGGAGACTCCTCTCTAACTTATTCTACAAAGCCAGCATCACCATGATACCAAAACCTGGTGAAGACACAATGAAAAATAAAAACTACAGGCCAATATCCCTGATGAACATAGATGTAAAAATTCTCAACAAAATACTAGCAAACCAAATCCAGCAGCACATCAAAAAGTCAATTCACCACAATTAAGTAGGCTTTATTCCTAGAATGCAGTTAGTTCAACATATGCAAATCAATATATGTGATCATCAAATAAACAGAATGAAGAAAAAAACATATTGTGATCTCAATAAATGTAGAAAAAACTTTTAATAAAACCCAACATCCCTTCAAGATAAACACCCTCAACAAACTATGCATCAAAGGAACATACCTCAAAATAATTGTAAGAGCCAGCTATGACAAGCCCATAGTCAGCATCATACTGAATGGGCAAAAGCTGGAAGGATTCCCCCTAAGGACAAGAACATGACAAAGATGCTTACTCTCACCCCTCCTATTCCACTTAGTACTGGAAGTCCCAGACATAGGAATCAGGCAAGAGAAAAAAATAAAAGGCAGCCAGGTAGGAAAAGAAGAAGCCAAATTATATCTCTTCATAGATTATATGATTCTATACCTAGAAAACCCTAAAGACTCCACCAAAAGGCTCCTAGAACTAGTTTTTAAAAAATTCAATAACATTTCAATTTACAGAACCAATGTGCAAAAATCAGTAGCATTTCTACACACCAATAACATTCAAGCTAAGAGCCAAATCAAGAATACAATCGCATGTATAACAGCTACAAGAAGAATAAAATACCTAGGAATACATCTAACCAAAGAGGTAAAAGGGCGCCACAAGGAGAACTACAAACACTGCTGAAAGAAGTCATGAATAGGCCAGGCACAGTGGCTCACGCCTGTAATTCCAGCACTTTGGGAGGCCGAGTGGGTGGATCACAAGGTTAAGAGATTGAGACCATCCTGGCCAACATACTGAAATCCCGTCTCTACAAACAATACAAAAATTAGCCTGGCGTGGTGGCACGCGCCTGTAGTCCCAGCTACTCAGGAGGCTGAGGTGGAAGAATCTCTTCAACCCAGGAGGCGGAGGTTGCAGTGAGCCAAGATTATGCCACTGCACTCCAGCCTGGAGACAGAGCAAGACTCTGTCTCAAAAAAAAAAAAAGAAGAAGAAGTCATGAATGATACAAACAAGTGAGAAAGCAGTCTATGCTCATGGATTGGAAGAATCAGTATCATTAAAATAGGCATACTACTCAAAACAATCTACAGATTCAACACTTTTCTTATCAAACCACCAGTGTCATTTTTCACAGAATTAGAAGAAACTACTCTAAAATTCATATGAAACAAAAAAGAGCCCAAATAGCCAAAGCAATCTTAAGCCAAAAGAATAAAGCTGGAGGCATCACATTACCCAATGGCAGACTATATTATAAGCCTACAAATCAAAGCAGCATGGTAGTGGCACAAAAACAGACACGTAGAACAATGGAACAGAATAGAGAACCCAGAAATAAAGCCACATACCTGCAACCATCTGATCTTAAGTAAGTCAACAGAAGTAAGCAATGGTGAAAGGACTTTTTATTCAATAAATGATGCTGGGATAACTGGCTAGCCATATGCAGAAGAATAAAACTGGACCCATTTCTTTCACCATATACAAGAATTAACTCAATATGGATTGAAGATTTAAAAGTGACATCAAACAATAAAAACCCTCAAAGAAAACCTAGGAAATACCATTCTGGACATAGGCCCAAGATTTCATGATGAAGACTCCAAAAGTGATCACAACAGAACAAGAATTGACAAGTGGGACCTAATTAAACTAAATGGCTTTTGCACAGCAAAAGAAACTATCAACAGAGTAAACAGGCAACCTAGAGACTGGGAGAAAATATTTGCAAACCGTGCATCTGGCAAAAGTCTAATACCTAGAATGTATAAGAAACTTAAACAAATCAACAAAAACAAACAACCCTATTTTAAAATAAGCAAAGGACATCAACAGATACTCCTCAAAAGAATACATACGAGTGGCCAAGAAACATGAAAAATACTCAACATCACTAATCATCACAGAAATGCAAATCAAAATCACAATGAGATACGATCTCACAACAGTCAAAATTGCCATGATTAAAAAGTCAAAAAATAATAGAAGTGGCGAGGCTGTGGAGAAAAGGAAACACATACACTGTTGGTGAGAATATATATTAGTTCAGCCACTGTGAAAAGCAGTTTGGAGATTTCTCAAAAAACTTAAAATTATCATTCGATCCAGAAATACCATTACTGGCTATCTGCCCAAAAATAAATAACTCATTCTACCAAAAAGACACATGCACTTTTGTGTTCATTACTGCACTATTCTCAGTTGCAAAGACATGGACTCAACCTAGGCACCCACCGACGATGGACTGGATAAAGAAAATGTGGTACCTCTCCTGTACACCATGGAATATTATGCAGCCATTAAAAAAGAACAAAACCGCATCCTTTGCAGCAATGTGGATGCAGTTGGAATCCATTATCTTAAGCAAATTAACACTGGAACAGAAAAACAAATACCAGATGTCCTGACTTATAAGTGAGAACTAAACATTAGACACACATGGGCATAAAGATAGGAATAGTAGACAAGTGGGACTACTAGAAAGAGAAAGAGCAGGGAACAATGGCTGAAAAACTGCCTATCGGGTACTATGCTCACTACCTGTGTGATGGGATCATTTATACCGCAAACTTGAGCATCATGCCATATATCCATGTAAAAAACCTACCCATGTGCCCCCTGAATCTAAAATAAAAGTTGAAATGACAATAAAAAATTTTTGAAGATATTATCATAGAAATAATAATAATACCCAGCAACAAAAACTTCTACTTTCTTATATTTTTTATTGGTACAAATGTTTAGGCCAATGGTCCTATTTGAGGAAGCATTCTAAAATTAATACAGAAGTGAACTCTATGTTATTTTCTGAGAAGAAGAATAACTAAGTTGTAGGCATGTTATTGGTATCACATCTAAATGGTAATAAAAGGCGTAGTATATGGAAGATTAAAATTGAGGGGAAAAGGAAGAGAGAATAAGTCAGTGACCTTTTAATAATAATGTGAAAATATGGTTTAGACACTAGGAAATATTTCTCTGACATTAAGGGCTTTATCCTACATGGAACTGTACCACTGCAGTCTTTCCCAGAGGTCTTCTAAAATAGTTTATAACCTAATCTGTCTGGTCATAGTAATTTGATTTATAATGGAAAACAATCTAAATGACTAGTAAGAGGGAAATGGGTAAACGATGGTACATGACTCTGGAATATTAAGGTAGCCATTAGAAATTAAAATATGATAGCTAAGTAGCAGCATACTAAAATTCTTGTGGTAGGATACTCAGTGAAAAAAGTATGCACAACTTTATAGTATGATTACTAGTTTTTAAAAATTAGGTATGAATATGAATTAAGATTGAATGAGAACCCAGAACAATAAAAATGATTTATAAGGTTACTTTTGGAAAAAAAAAAAAAATTCCCGATTATTTGTGTGTAACAAGTGAAAGCATATATTTTTAAAGGTGTTCCTCTCCTTTGAAGTGTAACTGGCGACTCAGAAAACCCCTTCCAGTCTCAAGATTCCTAAATTCCGGAGTTGCAAGGAGGCAATGCCCAATGAGTATAGCATTCCTAAGCATCACTAGTTTCCATTAAAACCTAATTTGTGGAATTAAAAATTAATTTCATGGAAATGAATTTGAGCAGTCTTTTCATTAGAGTGCACTTGGTCTAAATGAGTTGGAGTGATTGTAATAGCCCTTCCTGCACTGTTATTTGTAAAGGTGAAATCTGATGTATTTTTGCTCTTACGCTACTGAGAAACAACATATTGTTGAGAGTTTTCAAACTTTCAGGTGATAGTCGCTCTTGCTCCCCGAAGATCCTCTCAAGGAAGTTATAGGAGTCCAACAGAATGAGAATCCTTCAGTGAAAGTCAACCAAGGCCTCCCTTTATTGAGTAGAGCAGATAAAGCCCTCTTGTTGTGGGACCAAAATGGGAAGAGGCAATGGCCAGTCAGACTCCTTTCCCAAGTGCAAGAGGCACTCTTGCTTCCGTAGTAAAAGAAGGTTGTGAGAAGGGTGTATCATGTCTATGTTTCTGGGTGGAGAACTATACATTTGCTTCGACATTTTAAATATTCTATTAATGAATATGCATGCGTGCACACAGAGAGAGAGAGAGAGCATGCTATGAGACTATGCTGCACAAATCTCTGACTTCAGAGAAAATAATTGACCAAGGACCCCAGCTGCTGCACTCTGAAATCCATCACTGTGCCAACAACACCACACTTCCCCCAGTGACTGAGAGCAGCAGGGAACACAGGCAGGCCGTTTCTGCGAGAGACAGGGCTCCTCAAATTTAATCCCCAGCAGTTTTACCAAACCATCCTTAGATTACAGGGGAATCAAGGATGAATTCGCCCAACTTTGTTCGCTGTTCTTTACTTGGGGTCAGGCTGACATCACAGTTTCTTGTATTTTTCGCTCATAAAATACTTGCATATTTAATCCCATCTTGGCAATGGCTTCCTAGGGGATATATATGTGTGTGTGTGCATACGTATGTACATATGTGACAGTATGATGCACATATATATACACACATACACACATATATTTTATATGTATACCTATGCGCTTAAATATATACATGTACCTTTAAATCATAATTTATCTCCATTTGATGGGCATTAGTTGTGTCAAATTTTTGCCATTATAAAAATACCCACATATCCCATTTTTCTAATTACTTCACTGTTTCTTTAGGGAGAGTTTTTTTTTTGTTTGTTTGTTTTTTAAGCTTGCCGCGGTGACTGTGACTGTCCCTTGTGGAATACCTCCAAAGAAGCCCCAGAGCCAATGCCACACCTGACACTTGTTTTCCACATGTATAGATTTTCCGATATGGCTAGAATTTCTCTGGCAAATGAGCTTCAGGCCTTCTTGTGTCAGTATGCAGAGCAAAGAAGTGAGGGACTAGCCTCTCACAGGTTCCTCTGCAAGGGAGTGCAGCAAGGAGGGGAAGGGTTTTTGGCCACGTCTGTGGTCTCTTTATTCTCTTCTTGCTGTCACTCTTGACCCAGATGCTGCTCTCCTTCTCTCAGCTGGTATCCATTAGAGTTCTTGATTACAAGCAACAGAAATTGATTCTGCTTCACTTCAGTCAGAGAGAAGTTGTCAGGAAGATATCGGGGGCTCACAATCAATGGGCAGCTGGAGGATCAGTCTTGAGAGCTCTGGGTCTGGGCTGCAGGAACATAGTGAGGATCTTTTACCAGGAGAGCCTAGTAAGTGAACCTCCAGGATAAATGTGCTCCAGGGATTCCTGATCCTTGCTTCGCCTTCCCAAGATTCAAATCCTGGGAGAGAGACACCCACAGAGGCACCCCTGAGACAGAGGGAGACTTTAGTACCTGTGGCAGGCAGGCACCTAGAGCTTTACTCCCACCAACACAGAGCCTGATGGATTGGAGATAATTCCCCCAAATACACTGGGGAGATTTGGGAAGAGGAAAAGCAAATGTTGGGCTACAAAATATAATAGTAATATCCAGCAACACCCTTTTATATATGTGCATAATCCCTGTGTTTGTACATGTTCAGGGACTGGCCACAGCTGTTGCATGATAAATTAGTCTTTGTCCAAGTGAAAGCAAGTTTCCTGATTGAGACAAAGCCCAGCCATTGCCAGGAGACCGCTTGAACTGACTTAGCTCATAAGTTGCATTTCTATCCAAGAGCATAGGTTCTTTCTGACTGTCCAAAATTGAAATGTTGTCAGGGCAAAGACAGCAACACCATCCATCAAATTCTTGTCCGAGGTTCTTCTCTTACCTTCCAGGGCTTTGCTATGGGATTTGCTGGCTCTCCAGGCAGGCTTCATTGTTTGTCTGTTTGTTCTTATCTTGGAGAAGTTTTCTTTTTTAGCAGATTCTCAAATGTGATAACATTGTCAACAAATTAAAGGCTGGGAAGCCCTCCAGAAAAATGATCCATGCTGTTTTCACTCTCTCTCTTCCTGAATCCACATCAATCATCTCTCCTTAATAGAAATGTTCCATTGTTTTATTTCACTTAACAATCCTTGCCACATTATCTTCTTTAAAAATACTTTCCTCAGCTGGGTGAGGTGGCTCACACCTGTAATCCCAGCATTTTGGGAGGCTGAGGCAGGCAGATCATCTGAGGTTGGGAGTTCAAGACCAGCCTGACCAACTTGGAGAAACCCCATCTCTACTAAAAATACAAAATTAGTTGAGCGCAATGGTACATGCCTGTAATCCCAGCTTTTTGGGAGGCTGCGGTCAGAGAATTGCTTGAACCAGGAAAGCAGAGGATGCACTGAGCTGAGATCATGCCATTGCACTCCAACCTGGGCAACAAGAGAGAAACTCAGTCTCAAAAAAAAAAAAGACTCTTCTCTATCTAATTCTTATTTTTTTTTTTTTTTTTTTTGAAGACAAAAGCACGTTTATTAGGGCCCCGGGGCCAGGAATGCCTACGGTATGAGTTAAGGCCAGGGCAATGAGAAGAGGTGACTCTGCTGAGGCCAGACTTTTGCATCTCAGACTCCCTGGCTGGAGACCTTAGGAGTCAGTTCTGGGAGGAGCCTGGGGATGCAGAGGCGTCTCTCCTGACCCTGGGATCTTGGGGCTGTTTACCAGGAGTGGGGAAATTGTCTGGAGGGCAGGGAGTCTTGAATCCACAGCCTTCATTTCAATATCGACCATTTAATTTGTTCCTTGGCGGACTGAAGAACCTGGGGCTCTACATGAGACAGCACAGGCTCATCTCGGCAGGGCCACCACAGCACAAGGAGTTAGTGCCAGGGCGGGAAGTTCCATACAAGCAGGATTAGTCTGAGCAGAGAGACCTGGGCCACACTCTGTTCAGTCAAGCCGCCATCATCTGCCCTAAAATTCACCTTCTGGATCACTTGCTGAGGGTCACTCTCCAGAATCACACTACAAGATGAGATAAAAAACAGGAGGCAAATCAGTGGCACGATCCTCCCCTTTCCCTATGTGTCCTGCAACAAACCTCTTCCCCTTCCCTCTCTAATTCTTATTTTAATGAAACTCATTCTGAGCCATCACCAAGGCCTGTCTGTTCAGTGCAACCATAAGTAAATGCTCTTAAAAAAATAATGGCAACGGGTCAGGTACAGTGACTCACACCTGTAATCCCAGCACTTTGGGAGTCCAAGACAGGCAGATCACTTGTGCTCAGGAGTTCAAAACCAGCCTGGGAAACATAGTGAGACCCCATCTCTACAAAAAAATACAAAATAATAATAATAATGGTAAGGTGAGCATGTATATGAGATGAACTTGCTTTTGTAAAAGAAAAAAATACACCCAAAATACAAATGAAATTTTGATTCATGGAAACAAATTCCAGAAGAGGGAATGTTCAGATTATATTCAAGTAATATGTTACCATTGTCATTCCAGGTAAAGATGGCTTTGCAGCAGGAAGGATTTGACCGAAAAAAGAGAGGTTACAGAGATATCAATGAGATTGACATCAACATGAACGATCCTCTTTTTACAAAGCAATGGTATCTGGTGAGTGTCTCTACATTCTTTTGGACATTTCTCATCTTAGACTCTGGATAAAAGACGTATTCCTGCTTCCTCATTACTCACTAGAATATTAGCCAGTGTCCAACTCAGTGACCCTCTTTGTCCCCTTCCATATGTATGGACCTTCTGTCACCATCTGTACATCTAGTTCTCTAATCTGCTTTCTTCTGGAACTGCTAAGTAGCCCTGGTCTCCTAGAGCCAAGGCTATGACCAACAACTGTTCGATGTCTCTTCAATTCTGAAAAAGTGCACCAGTGTATGACTGAAGACTTGCAAAACTATGTGAAAGTCAAATCAGAGTTTTGGGAGGAGTAATGCAGGGGTCTCAACAGACAGAGTAACAGGGGACATAATGAAGTCACAGACCTAAGAGAAGGGATCCAATGACTCTCTAAAGGGCTAGCAAGAAGGCTTGGAGACTAAAGTAGCAAAAGGAGCGTCTATTAATACTTTTTAAACAATGGCAGGAAATCAATTCCATGGGGCTTAACTGATGCAGGCTTGGAAGCACTGAAACCCACCAACAGTTCATCATGGTCCATTTGGATTGGCTGAGCTATGTTTTTTAAAAAGGGATCAGTGGCTCCAAACCAACCCAGACTGCAGGGCGTATTGACAGAAAGGGAGTGACTAATTGGTAAATGTAAACGAAGCCTTGCTTTATTCAAGATTAAAAGGTGATGAACAGGAGAGAGAACTAAATTACAGCCTTGTGGACGGCTACATTACATGAATTCATCATGATTTCCCTCCTGGGGCCACACAGCTTGACTCTGCCTTATGCTTTCTGGCATGGAAGTTCGAAAATCCAATATGGGTAATTGAATGAGTGTATTCGTGTTAGTCAGGATAGGCTAGGTTTGTTGCAATAATGAACAACTCTCAGATCACAGTAGCTTATCAAAAGCAAGGCTCGTTTCTCATTCTTGCTATATGACCAATGCTTCATAACTGCTTAGAAACACAGGCTGACCAAGCTCCATCTGAGCTCCATTCCCACACTGCTTTCGTAAGCCCCTCAGCAAGGAAAAGGGGTATTTTGTAGAATTTTTAAAAGAAACTCTTAAAGCTTCTTCCTGGATGTGAAAAATGGAACATGAGATCACATGTCATTGGCCAAAATTAGTGATCTGACATTCAAACTTCAGAGTTGGTGGAGAGGTGTAGTCTTAACATGTCCCTAGAAGAAAGAGCACAGTAAGTTTTTAAAGATCCGTAACAACAATCACCCAGTGTTTTAGCAATGTGATCATAGCCACTGATTACTGTGGGCTTTTGCCCATACAAGCTCTGACTTCGTTATTTATTTTTGCAATCCACCCTTGAGAAAACCTACACAGTACAAATACGCATGAAGAGACAGAAGTGAACATATTATCATGGAATCGCTCTTTGTTTTCCTCTCTTTCTTTTCTGAAATATTTTTGGGAGCCAAGGTGAGGGGCTTTAGGATTTGTCTTTCTGCATTAGAACGTGCACAAAAGGTGAGCCAATTTTCTTTAATTCAGTTCAACAAATACTTCTGAACAAGACTTAATGTGTTGTTCAAAACACTTAGTGCACTGAAATTATGAAGATTAACTAGGACATGTTACTTTCTGAAAAAGGTGTTATTTAGTAAAAAGTTATACTCAAATGAAAGTAACCCAAAACAAATGCTTTAAATTCAAAACATGAGGGAGAATTTAATCTTAAATCAGGGAGGGTTTCCTGCAATAACAGCTTTTTGTGTGTGTGTGTGTGACAGAGTGTTGCTCTGTCACCCAGGCTAGAGTGCAGTGGCTTGATCTTGGCTCACTGCAACCTCCGCCACCTGGGTTCAAGCCATTCTCCTGCCTCAGCCTCCTGAGTAGCTGGAATTACAGCCACCTGTCACTAAGCTCAGCTAATTTTTTGTATTTTTAATAGAGACAGGGTTTCACTATGTTGGTCAGGCTGGTATTGAACTTCTGACCGTGTGATCCACCTGCCTTGGCCTCCCAAAGTGATAGGATTACAGGCGTGAGCCACCTCACCTGGCCAATAACAGCTCTTCTACAGAAAAAGTTTAAAGATAGCAATCTAGTTATAAGATATTAGGGAATTGAAACGATGTTTGCATTTTTACAGAAAACACAAATTGTTTATACCAAAAAAACTGGAGAGGAAATGCTATAGGTAGGTTAGGAGGGATACTCAAAAGTACCGTTTCATGGAAGAGGTAGCCTTTGAGCTGGTCCTGGAATATTAGGTGGCTGTAGAGCATGTCAAGTAAATATGTACATGATGCTTTTCAACACCAAACTAATACCATTCCCTGCTTTGAAATTCCTGTACCAGATCAATACTGGGCAAGCAGATGGCACTCCTGGCCTTGATTTGAATGTGGCTGAAGCCTGGGAGCTGGGATACACAGGAAAGGGTGTTACCATTGGAATTATGGACGATGGTGAGTATTTTGAAGCCTGTGCATCATTTGGAAATAGGAGCATGCCTTTGCTTGCCTTAGGATAAAAGTTGTATTGTTCTGGAGATGCTAACCAGAGACAGAATAGCAGGATACGGGGCCTGATGACTTGATGACCACACTGTCCTATGACCAAATCCTTACCTTTCTTCCAATCAGTGGTCCTCAAACTTGAGGTTGCACTTAACAAATATTTTTAAATTAATAAATAATAAGCTAAACAAATGAATAAATGAAAGCTGCCTGTCACTCAACCATAATTTCTTACTGAGCCACTGCTTACACTTTACCTTCAAATGTCTTCTAAACCTGTTTATGGTTGCCATCAATTTCTCTAGACCCACACTATCCAATGTAGTCACCACTAGCCATATGTGCCTGTTTAACTTTACTTTTTAATTAATTAAAGCTAAATAAAATGTAAAATTCAATTCCTCATCACACTGGCCTCAAGTTCTTGATACCCACACGGGGCTAGCAGGTGCTGAAATTCAATTCCATTTCCATCATCACAGAAAGCTACATTAGTATGACTCTAGATCCATAAAACAGCTTTTCAATAACAACATTGAGGCCTGGGGAAATTTGACTTTATTTCTGCTTTCAGAATGAACCCTTGTAAAGTAGCCTTTGATAACCTTTATCATAGACACCCCTTACATGCCACCAGAGACTTAGCAGAGCTTCATTTTCTAAAGCTTGTGATATGAAAACCAATGGGTTTGATGATTGGCATTTTCCCAACTACATACCTCCTTGGCCCTGCCAAGATTCTGGAGAATCACCGCCTGTAGTCATTTCACTGGTGATGTGTTATTGACCTCCATCACCCATCTGGGTCTGCCAGCAAAAAGCTCCACTGTGCATTATTGATCCAATTACATACAAAGGCGACACAGAGATGAAACAATGGAGCCTTTCCTATCTGAAGATCCTCAAAGAACACTATGTTCCTTAAAGCCAGGCTTTGAAACAGAAACATCGGAGGAAAACAAAAGGAGCCAGCCTGCTTAAAACCTGCGTTGTCTTGTGTGGGCTCACGAAATATCAACATAAAAACAATGCCTCGATGTTTTCTGATGTGTGAGACATTTTTAAGTGAATGTAAAAGCTTCCTTCAGAGGCCAAGGGTTCTCGCAAGGAGAAAGCAGCCCTGCATGAGAGTGTGTGTGCTCAGATGTCTGAAATTTATAAATGTTTCTTCCTTCCTACCACTTGTTCTTGGAAACCTTTCCAAAGGGGTTCAGGACAACTCACCCAGAAAAAAGACGCATCAGAGTTTCAGGGAAACCTACATAGGAGATACTGTGAGGACCATTTCTAATGGCAGATCTACTGGGTATCCCCAGCTGGGGATCAGAGAAGCCACCCTAAAAGTGGTTCTAAAGTGCCAACACATGCACGTTGCTCTGCTCTTAGGAAACCTCCAAGAGTACCGTAGATGCCCATCTCAGAATTCTTTAACTGAAGATCCTTGACTGACTCCTAAAGTCATCAGCTCCTGACTCATTTCCACAAGGAGAGGGAAGCCCTTTAGAAAGTCTCAGCAGAATTTCTCATTTGATGATCTTTCTTCAGCTGATTAATGGCCTTCAGGTTTCCAAAAAAAGTAAAGTCTGCCCCCGCAATTACAATTCCTGGTTTCTTCTTTGTTTTAGTCAATTACTGCTGAAGAATGAAGCATCCCAACATTGAGTGGTTTAGAAAAACAACCATGTTATTATGTCTCACAGTTCTGTTGGTTGCTGGAGTTCAGCTGGACAGTTCTGCAAGTTCCACTGGGGTCTATCTATGATGCAGGTGGAGTCAAACAGCAGTTGAGGTTGGAGTCAACTAGAGGCTCCACTGGGAGGCTGAAATGGCTCAGCCTCCCTCTGTTTCCATGGAGTCTGAGGCCCCTCCTCTCCTCTCGTGAGGCCCCCAACAAAGTGGAGAGATTTCTTATAGTGGTTCAGGACTCCCAAGTGTAGGCATTCCAAGAAAGAAGAAGCAGAAGCTGCTAGTCCTCTTAAAGGCTGGAACTGGAATGGGCACCGGTCACTCTGCCACTTACTTTGGATGAATAGTTTCAGAGCCAATCCAGATTTGAGGGAAA